>WYDI02033159.1:0-14140 GCA_009867235.2 Psittacus erithacus | reverse complement strand
CAGACACTGGAAGCTGCTCTGAGGTCTCCACACAGCTTCTCTTCTCCAGGCTGAACAGCCCCAGTGTTCTCAGCCTGTCTTTGTATTGGAAGTGCTCCAGCTCCTGATCATCCCTTATTATTTGATTTTGAACTGAGTTGCACCGAGTCTGCAGTGTGAGCTCTGCCCTTAGTATACACTGAAAATGACTTGGGTGGTGGGTGGATTCTCTGATACCAGGCTGTAACACAGGTCTCGCTGCAGCCTTTTTATCAGCGAAGAGGAGCACTCCTCTTGGACTTCCTGAAGCTTCCTGTTGTGATTGCACATGGAGGAGTGTAGTATTTTGGCCAAAACTGACCAATGAATTAAGCAGAATGTAGCTGCTGGAGATGCAAATATGCCTACAGAAACACAAAGAGAAATGTTATGAAATCAGATTAAAAGTGGGTCATTGCAGCTGCTCCACTAACCAATTTAATTACAGTCATTTTGTTTCTTGTTTTGGATGTATCTCGCTCCCCTTCAGGTCAGTCTTTTCCTGTAAGTGGGCTGTTTCCTATCTGCTTCTTACTTAAATCTCCAGGATATCCTGCTCTGTAAAGAAGATTGTCACCCCCACGCCAGTACTTGTGCCAGCAGGAAAGGGAGCAGCCACCTTCAGACACCAGCAGGCATGGCCCAAGAGTGCAAGGAGGGACTGGTGACATGCCTTGTCTTGTCTCTGCCCTCTGGGTGCCAGGTCCTTAGTGTAACTGCACTGATGTCATTGCAGCTCTGCAGTTTTGTGCCAGTTAATGCCCTCCCCCTTAGTCAAATGCTATTGTATAAGAGGTAGTGATGCATCATCTAAAAAGCTTTTGACCCACAGCTGGCCACTCGTGCCTGACACATGGGTGGTGCTGTTTTCACCTAGCAAATATTTATAGGCCTACATAATAGGATAGGAAATGCTGGGGAGGAACAGGGTTGTGCTTTATAAAGAATCCTGGGCAAAATGTTCTGTGGTCAGGAAGGACTGGATCAGGTGTTACAGAAGCTCTTCCTGTTTTGAAACCTCAGAAAACCAGTTAAGGTGCATTGTCAGCTTTCTTTGCATAAAAAGTGAGAGCTCTGAACCTTTCCATGAGGTGTACTGTGTTTTTAAGGACCACATCTGGAAGGACCATGGAGGGGAGAAGTACCTTTCTTCCTATATTGCAGAGAAGGCAGGTAGAAGACATCTCAGCACATTAAGGTGTCCCTGCCTATGGCAGGGGGCTGGAACTAAATGATCTTTAAGGTCCTTTCCAACTTCAGCCACTCTGTGATTCCATGATTCTCCTTCTGCAATTGCCCAGGTCTAAAGATCCCTTTTACCTCTGAGAAGAGAAGAGAGGAAATAAATGTTTCATGGGTGGGAGCTGATGCAAGGGAAGGGGAAGCTGTGAGATCCTGCTCCCTGTACTGAGGAAGGGGGTGATTGGGAGCAAAACAGGAGCTCAACTCCCAACTGCCTTCTCTTCCAGGATCTCTGTTCATGCCTGCAGTTGGCCTGTTCACTTTTCCTGGCATGCCCCTTGCATAGTGTTTGAGACTCTGGAACTTTGAAGTGGGGCTTGTTCCAGCCATTGGGAAGGATAGGCAGGATCCCCTGGTTTGGCCTTGCTCTTTTCTCTGTGTGTGGAAGAGCATTTTGTTTGGCTGCACATTTTGGTTTTCCAATGCCCATATTGCACAGTCTTCTCACTTAAGCTCCTTTCTGTAGCAGTTGCTAAACTGAACACATATGTCTGATATTAATGCTCATGTTTAGACAAAGAAACATTGACTCACTGGGTTCCCTTCTTGCTTTCTTTCACTGGCACCCAAATGCAGCAAGGAAGTGTGGTGCTTTATATGATCACTCAGTAGAATCAAGATAGGAATCCTGGGTAAATAATATTGTTGCTTTAGGGTAAAAGTCTGTGTTTGGCACAACAAAGGGTTGTGCTGTGCTGGCCTCCTCTCCCTGAAACAGCCCAGTTGTGGTGGGGATTTTGCAGGCCAAGGCCCTTCCTCAGACACCACGTGGTCCATGAGACACTTGTGTCATGATAACTGCCATCAAAATACAGAAATAAAAACTAGCAGGTAACAAAACACAGGTATTAAGAGAAACATCGCACTAGTAACTAATTACAGCCTTTTCTTTATACTTCCCATGTGTCTGTCTCTGTGGCTTTGTTAAGGTTTGCTTTGTTTCAAAAGGAAAAGAATACAGGCTCACATCAGGATAATTTCCAAACAATTCCTCGATACCTAAGGCAGAAGGATTTGCATTTTATTCATTCAGACACCTGCTTCAGCCACACCAGTGTAGTTGCTTGGGGAGTGAAAGAAGAGGAAGTGGTAATAATTTGACCTAATTACATTTGTACTTCAAAAGTTTGTGAGATTTTAATTGCAACTTAATTTCACTATTGTTAAGCTTGAATGATAACAAAAGCATGGAAGTATAACAGCACATTTTCTGAAGATTCAGTACTTTGTTTGCAAACTTGGCTGTACCACTGCAGGCAGAACGCAGAATTCTGAACAGCCGCTGAACAAAGTGCTCTGTAACTTCCTTATGAAGCTTCTCTGTGACTTTTTTGAGAGCAAATGTTCCCAGGTTAGTATTTGGAAGTTTAGGTCCCCAGATGTGGCTGTTTTAGCAGAGCGTTTAAGGCTTTAGATTAATCTTAGTTCATTAAATTTAACGAAGGAAAGATTTTCTACAAGTGCTAGATACAGAATAGAAGAAACACAGAATGTTTTGGGTTGGAAAGGACCTTAAGATCATCCAGTTCCAGCCCCCTGCAATGGTATAACTGGCTTGCCATTGTTCTAAGCAAGGGAAGTGGCGCAAGGTATATTTATCCAACCAGGGATGCTGCTACAGAGCTTAAAATAGGGGGGTATCCTCTTACATGTGTTGGGGACAGTGGGTTCTGAGGAGGAGATGTTTCTCATGCTAAAACCAGTACTAACTCTTTAAGTAGCTCTTATGAGTCACAAATATGCTTCAATGCCAGAGAATCAAACGCACATCATTTTTTGACTCCTTGGCCTGTGCCTACTCTGTCTTGAAATAATCTCTCTGAAATGGAAAAGTTATTGTACCATTTTACCCTGCAGCCTGTGGGGAAGATCTGGCAGAGGGTTTGGGAGGGAAAGTCCCGTGTCATCAGAACTGCCTTCAGGGTCACAAGGTGAATGGCATGAAATGCCAGCCTGTGTTGGGCTGTCAGACCAACTGTGTTGTAAGTCCAGTGAGGGAAAATTGCTCTCCGAGGTTTGCTCAGGAGTTTTGAAGGATGTAACTGAAGAAATAATTGAAATGGAAGCTCAAATCTAGAAGGAAATAGAAAGGAGGTTCTTGGAAAAGAGGTGGCCTTATGGAAGTTCATTAATAACCAGGATCTAAAATGCCAAAGCATCTCTCTTCTGCTTATTTGAGATTATAAAGTCTTTTGTTTTAATTTTGACTTTTACAGAATTGCAGGTGTCACAGAAAAGTATCTTCTTCATTAGCCCAGTGATCATCAAGGACGTGAACTCTGCTGTTTTAACCTAAATGGATGAGATGGTCAACAGCCCATAAGGGGAGCTCCTTTGGTGTTCAGGATGGCAGCAAGTGGTGGTGAAAGCCAGTTGCAGCGGATTATCAGGGACTTGCAAGGTACAGTGCCATGCTGACAGCTTCATTCTGTAGGCTGGAATGCATCCTCTGTGTTCAGAAACTGAGAGAAGGAGTTGTGTTTTCACTCGTGTTACTCTTGTGCAGCAGTTGTACCAACATTGTTCAAGGTGTGTGATGTGCTCAGTAGAGATGTGACTGATGTTTCTCATGAGAGATGTGCTGTACCTTCTGAAGCTCCTTATGTTCTTAAATCCTGCAAATTTAAACATGCAAGATGAGAAATAAGTTTTACAGTTAAAAAAAGAAGTGTCTTTGGGGTGTGTGGTGTGAGCTAGGACTTTGTTGGCTATGCTGTTACAAGACTTGATGTGACATAAGGAGGAGGCCTGATTTTTAGACCCTCCCTTGGTGGGAAGCTGGTGAGGAGTTGTTGCTAATGTGGCAAGGATAAAAAACAAGAGGCCAGACCAATCTTGGAATGGAGATGCAGAGGGGGAGTGCTGAGTATTAGATCTGCTCTTCTTGGAACGTGCTTTCTGTGCACCTGACTTGTTCTCCACTACCAGTAGGCAACTTAATTTTCCACAGCTCTGTTGCAGGCAGGCAGAGATGCGTAACTGTTTTGCTTGCTCTGTTTCTGTCCTAACCAGCTGTCTATAAAAGGTCCAGATATTTCTCCTTTTAAGTTTGGTTAAATGTGGAGTGTGATATGCACCAAAGCTGGGAATCTAGATCTTCCTTTAACACAATAAAAGAGATATGTGCCTGCTAACAGGAAGAGATTTTACTTCACAAAGGGAATCAAGTGGGACTGTGAGCTAAGGCTCACTCAGGCACCTGAAAGAATTAAAAAAACAAGTGGAAAGCAAGCTCAAAACCAGCAATTTCTGATGCTGGGAAGTACATCGTTTTGGGGCCAGAGGGTCCAGGAAGATTACAGAGTTTGCTTTGACTTGAGATTTCCTCACCCACTAAGGGTGTAGGTTTTAGGGAAGAGCAGTTGCTGTCTGCTTATTTTAATGTAAGTTATTTTCCCCGTTTGTGTTTGTAACCAGCACAAGCTGAACCTTCCTGAATAAAGCATGGAGAAGATAAATGTGCTGACTGAGAGACTGTTCTCATGTTACTGATCCCTTCTAGCAGATGACATGCGTTGTCCTTTCTAATCAGAATCCTCTTTGTCCTGTGGCACTACCTTAATGTGCACATGAGGCAGCAAAAAGCTATTTTGCTTTCCTCTGCTGAAGAACCAGTTAGCAACTGTCTGTTACTCGTTTTTGCTAAGTATCAGAAGGAGATTTTGCTCTTTTCAAGAAGAATTAGCCTGTGCAACAGATCGCTGTAACTTGAGCGTTATGTTTTTTATAGGTCACCTTAAATTGCAGATGTGTGAGGAAGCTTTTTGCACTGTTCTTAAGACATTTTGACTGAAAGAAACTGAATACACATGTAATGTCCATGCAGAAAAGCAATTTATTTAGTCGTTTGTGGATTCAGTGCTATATATCTATGGCAGTAGTTAACCATTTTGGTGTCTTGTTTTCAAGATGCTGTGACTGAATTAAGCAAAGAATTTAAAGAAGGAGGGGAACCAATCACAGATGACAGTGTCAACTTGCAAAAATTCTCCTACAAGCTCGAGTACCTTCTACAGGTAAAAAGTGATGTGTGTCATTCGTAATCCACCATCAAAGCTAGGCCTTGCTTTCTCTTCTTGCCACTTCAGTATGTGGGATTCAACTCAAATAATCATAAATATCCAGTTAGGTCTCCCTCTTTTCAGTAGAACTGAAGTATGTGCTGCTTATTGTACATACTTCAAGTGACAGTAAATAAATGTGATCAAAAGGCAATGCTGGCTGTTTGACTGAAGAATGCAAGGCATTTTTTAATTGATCTGAAAGATTTAAGCTTGAGTTTAAAGATATCTCTTGATAAATTATCATGGAAAAAAACTCTGGTAGTGAGATCTTGACAACATTTTAATGCAAAATAAATACTAGTGAGGTGTTCACAGTGCAAATAATAGTGTTGTAACTGACAGAATTTATAGCAACTTCACTTTCGAGTTTCATTTTAATTGTATGGAAGGCTTAATACAAAAGGCTGATTATTCATCTGGCATGCTGCTTTTTGTCCATCCTCAGAATTAAGTAAAAGGAGGATACTCCTAGGCAAACTGAAATCCAGTTTGCGTATGTTCATGCCTACACATAATGTATCCATGTTGCTGATTGCAACAAAGACATGCTAATCTAGCTTTAATCTAGGCAAAGGGAGTTTTAATTGGGTTGCAGGGGCTTCAGCAGAAGATTTTCAGCTTTCCTTTGGGATTTGAATGGTCCAAGCTGCAGTCCATGCCCTCACTGCATTGCTGCTGTGAAGGTGGTTTAGATAGAGCAGGTTTTTGTGGTACATACATACAGGTGTTTCCACACTTGGTTCCATGAATCTCAGCAACTGATTGTTGCTTGTAGACAGCTGCTGAATCTGCTGCAAATCTTTGTTTCAGCAGTTTTGAATGAATGTCAGTATTTTAACTACACCCAGAGCACTGTCTGTAAAGTAGCTTATGGATCTGCTGGATTCTATCAGTGTCTCTTTTCTTTGTAGATACATTGGCTAAAACAAAGAGGAGACACGAAAGCACATGTTGCTGGGAGGGGAAGAGAACTCCCAAGTAGCTAAATATAACTATATTTGTATTTAAGTTTTGCTTATTGCATTTTCTCTTGCTTAAGTTTGACCAGAAAGAAAAGAACTCGTTGCTGGGGAACAGAAAAGACTACTGGGATTATTTCTGTGACTGTCTAGCAAAAGTCAAGGGAGCTAATGATGGAATCCGCTTCGTCAAGTCTATTACAGAAGTGAGTATATCAGTTCAGCTCTATAATATATGGCTTTTCGTTTTGCTGTGTCTTCGAGAGTAGTAGAAACCAGAAGAAAATACACTGCTTTTAACATACAGCCAAAAAAGTTGGAATTTTTATTTCTAATTCTCATGTGAAGCAGCGTGAGCAGCAGGTCAAGGGAGGTGGTGCTGCTCCTCTGCTCTGCTCTCATGAGACTCCACTTGCAGCACTGTGTGCAGCTCTGGTGTCCTCAACGTAAGAAGGGCATGGAGCTGCCGGAGCAAGTCCAGAGGAGGCCACGAGGATGATCAGGGGCTGCAGCACTTCCGATATGGAGACAGGCTGAGAACATTGGGGCTGTTCAGGCTGGGGAAGAGAAGCTGCGTGGAGACCTCAGAGCAGCTTCCAGTGTCTGAAGGGGGCTACAAGGATGCTGGAGAGGGACTCTTCATCAGGGACTGTAGTGATAGGAGAAGGGGTGGTGGGGTCAAACTGAAACAGGGGAAGTTCAGATTAGATCTAAGGCAGAAGTTCTTCCCTGTGAGGGTGCTGAGGCACTGGCACAGATTGCCCGGAGAAGCTGTGGCTGCCCCATCCCTGGCAGTGTTCAAGGCCAGGTTGGACACAGGGGCTTGGAGCAACCTGATGTAGTGTGAGGTGCCCCTGCCCATGGCAGGGGTTTGGAACTGAATGGTCTTAAGGTCCTTTCCAACCCATTCTATGATTCTATCAAAATGCCAAGTTACTCTTTTTACTAGGGCACTAAATTTAAGACCACTTATGCAAGTGATGGTTGCATGTGTCTCTGGTTCTGCCTTGCCTTTTCGTAAACTTAGTGCCATTTTCTCTTCAAAGGAATGAAAAATAAAGTCAAGGGTAGAGCCTGCCATCTTTAGCATAGCTTACAGCAGGACTTGGCTCTATGTGTATGAGGACAGATTGACCATATTTGACATTTTTTAAGACTTTTTCAGCTGGTCAGTAGAGTTGAGGATGACTGGCTGATTCCTTTAGAATTCAAACAAAAAGCAGCAAGAAGTGTTGCTGCCTTTGCTCCGCATTTATTTCCTTTTTCCATTTATAAAGAACATTTTTGTATATAGCAGATTAGTGAGTTAAATGAGGAGCCTGAGTCTGACTTGAGCGCAGAAGCCCAGTAACAGCGTGGAGTACTGATGAAGAAGGAAAGAAAGTGTGGCCTTTGAGCCTTCTTTCGCACTAACTGTTCAGTTACTATTCACAGTAACCTACTAACTTGTACCTCAGCCCCTCTAACGTTGGATTCCATTTCTGAGTCTTGAATATATTTGGTTTGTTAGTTGAATGAGCAGTTTGGTCGGGGGCATGGCTGCCTGGTGAGAGATTCTTTCATCACTATCAGTTTCCATTCCTAAATTGATCAGTGACTTTGATGGCTAGGGGAAATAAAACACTACTGTTTAGTGTTTCGCTATTTTGCAGCACAGCAGATAGTTCAGATGTCAAAGACAAAACAAAATCTCAGTTCCCCAAATCAGGAGCTGTAACAAAATTAAATACTGAGTTCTGTGATGCCCTTTATGTTGATTTAACAGCTGTCTTCATGAAAAGAGCCATTAATTTTGGTCATGCAGCTGCTCTTGGTCGAAAGTAAGAATTAGGCTTTTATTAACTTAATGGCTTAAGTATTAAGAAAGGGTTAGTGGGTCTGTGGGGATGTATATTTGTGTATGTGTACATCTTTGTTCTAAAACTAGAGCTGCCCTAAAGCTTTTCCAGCTGTGGCTAGACACATCCCAAGTAACCTAAGTAGTCACTTCTGGCTTTGTTGGGCATATTGGGATTTTGTCTTGTGTTGGGAATTGTCCTTAGCATAGTCTGTACTCAGGTACTCAGGATATTAAATGAATCATTGATCCTGTGATGTCTTTTACACTATTATAAAGTGGACATCAGCCAGCTGTAGGTACATATTCATCATTCAGAAAGGATTCCACCCAGTGACAGTGTTGGGAGAAGGTGTCTCTCAGTTCTTACTACTTCCTTTACAACTAGTGGCTATTGTGAGTGTTCTTGTGTTGATATGTAGACTGTTCTGGCCATGTCTCTACATTACAGATGATACTTAGAATTTTCTTTTCTTGTGCTTTCTCCCTTCCAGCTACGAACATCTCTTGGAAAAGGAAGAGCATTTCTTCGTTACTCCCTGGTGCACCAAAGGCTAGCAGACACCTTGCAGCAATGTTTTATGAACACCAAGGTGACGAGGTGAATAGCAGAGTACCTTGTTCACTGATGGGCGTTTGCTCAGTGTGATCAAGCAGCATCACAAAGTAGCTATTGAAAGGAATTGAAATCCTTCCAAATAGTTGGCTTAGGGAGCTGGTAATAGGATAGGAAGGATAACAGACGTTTTGGCCTGGGTCACTTGTTCATACCTATTTTAGGCTGGTAAAGATTGAAAGTTGTTACAGCTAAATGTCTGTGTAGCGGGAGGTGCTGATGCTTCTGTCTGTTGGCTCCAAAGGTAATGTTTTCAGAAGCATTGAATATCCTGGGTTTGATCTTTTGTGCTGGCCATCATAAAGGAGGATTAATTTGGATGTGTTTTCTCAAAGTCCCAGAAAGCATTTGTGTGTATCCCTGAGTTGTCACACAGAGGAACAGCTTGCCCCTGGCCGAGGAACACCAAAGAGAGTTTGTAGTTGGTTGAGGGGGACGCTGCTATGGCTTTTAGAAAAAGCCATCTATTTGCACAGTGTATTTAACTCTGATTGCTGCTTTCTGTCCCTCATTTCTGATGTTTTAACTGCGTGCTTTAGGTATTTACTGTGTGATTATCCAGTGTATAGCAAATATTTCGTCTTGCTGGTGTTTTGGCCAAGCACTGGAACAAAAAATACCTTGTGCAAGGGCGCAGTATCTAAAAAAATCTAAAGATACTACTGTGGACTTCATTAAAACTGTTTAATCTCATTCATATCAAAGGGATGGGTTGTTTCAGGTTGTGTTTAGAATAATGTATCATAATTTTTCTGGGATGAAGTAAAAATGATGCTGTGGGACTTTTTGCAAGTGAAACTGCTGCTTCTTTTTTACTTATGAATGAGCTTTATGACTGTTACTTTATTTTTGTGTCTGTTTTCAAGTGACTGGTACTATGCAAGAAGTCCATTTCTCAATTCCAGGATGAGTTCTGACATTGTGGGTCAACTCTATGAGCTGACTGACGTTCAGTTTGACTTGGCATCAAGAGGCTATGATTTAGATGCTGCCTGGCCAGCATTTGCCAGGTACGCTAGAACTACTTTGTCATTTAATATTAACAGGGCCATAAAATGTAGCATAAATTTCTTCAGTCTGTTAAAGCTTCTGCTTTTGAAGGTAGGCATATTTGTGTTAGAGCAGTATACACTTTCTCTATGTAATTAGTCTATGACCAAATTGGCCTTTTTTTCTTTCAATATACTGTGTATCAGAGATCAGAGTTGATGCTCTGTAATGGAGTACTTCCAATAAGGGCAGCTTAGGCCACATCCCAAGCTATTCTCATCTTCACAGGAGCAAGCACAAATATTCTTAGCTCCTTCAGTTTTAAGAGCTGAGACATGCAGTGGCTGTAAAGCCAAACAGTGTGCTTCACTTGTAGCCATGGTAGAGATGACAGTATGTGGTCACTTACAGCCTGATCTCCCTTCAAAGAGGGGGATAACTTCTTGGCTGATGCAGATCCATTTTCCAGTGGGTGTTTTCGAGGGCTTCGTGCTGCCACCACCTGGTTGAGCCGCCACCAAGCAGCAATACAATTGCTTAGAGCAGAGCTGCGTTGTGGTTCTTGTGGATGTGAGAAGTCATGGCTGCTAATCCCATAAGCCTTTTTAATATCCTTAGTTTGTTTTCCATCAACTTCAGTGGTTGTTGGCCCCAGAACATCAGGTGCTGTTATGTCTATTGGTATATGGTAGTTCCAGCTCAACAAGTGTTACATGTGAGAGTAGGAAGACATGCATGTATGTGCTTAGACTTCTCTTATAGCTTGTTTCTCTGTGTGATCAACAGGAGGACACTGTCCTCACTTGGATCTTCTGCGTATTTATGGAAGCCCCCAAGTCGCAGTTCCAGCATGAGCAGTTTAGTGAGCAGTTATTTGCAGGTAAGCATATTAAAAAGAAATGTTTATGTGACATAGCAGATCTTTAATTAATGGCATCATTCCAGAGCGTTTGATAGTTTTATGGTGATCATGACTCATGTAATGGTAAACTACAAAAAAGAGTTCTTAGTTAAAAGTAAAGGAAATTGTCCAGTAGCTGATTCAACTGAACATGCAGACCTTGTATCTGCCTGCAGATAGAATCATAAAATCACAGAATGATCTAGGTCACAAAAGACCTTTAAGATCATCAAGTCCAACCATTACCCCATGACTGCCAAGAACACCTCTAAACCTTAGGGCCTCATCTGCATGCCTTTTCATTTATCTTTTGTGAAAACAAGCCCCATTTCCTGGGAGCTGATACCTTGTAGTGCTGTGAGTGCAGCATACAACATCACTGTGCATTAAAAAACTGAATTTGCTCTCATCTGAGCTCACCATTTAAATGTATGTTTAATACTTCTTAAACTTTCTGCTTTTTCCCCTTTTGTTCGTTTAGGCCCAGGAGTTCCCCTCCAGCCCTGATGCAAATAACTCACTAAATGTTGAACACCTTGAGGGCTTTGAAGAGATGCGTGTAGAACTTGACCAGGCTGAGCTGAGGCAGAGGGAACTTCAAGATCGTATTCACCAGCTAGAAATGGAAAACCAGGAGCTCCAGGCAGCTGTCAGCCTTCAGAAAGAACAAGTACAGGTAGAAAAGGAGAAGAGCAATAACTACAATGAGGAGAACTCCCGGCTGACAAAGATGATCACAGACTTACAGAAGCAGTGTGAGGTCTCACACTCCACTCAGAGCACTGTTCATGACCTGCAGAAGTGCCTGCAGTCACTGGAGCTGAATGCAGTGGAGCAGCAGAAGGAATATTCAACAAAACTGGAGCAGCTCATGGCCAGCAAGGAAGACTGTGCCTCAAAACTGCAGGTGTTGAATCAGGAGCTGGAGGCCTCTAAGGCTTTGATCGCTATGAAGGATCATTGCATTGATGAGCTCAAAGCCAAGCTGAGTTCCACAGAACAGAAGAACCTCAACCTCCTTGCAAAAGTTGATGCTGCCTTGGAGGAAAAGGGACAACAAGCCACAGCCCACTGTGATTCTGCCCTGCAGGTACAGGCACTGTTAGAGAAGCTTCAGGAATCAGAAAAGGAAAAGGCAGACATGCAAAGACTCAATAATGAGCAAACGTCTCAGCTGAAAGCAGCAAGGGAGGAGCTGCAGCTGAAAGAAGAGGCACAGAAGGAGCTGGAATCTAGATGCAATCACCTCACTGCTGACTCCAGAGAAGAGAGTGAAAAGCTGCTTGGGAGGCTGGGATCCATGGCAAAGGAAATGGAAGCACTTCAGAAGGCCCTGGCTCTGAAAGAAAAGGAAGTGGCTGAGCTCCAGACCCAGGTAATGGGGTCGCTGGCTCAGGTGGGGTCACTGGAAAAAAATCTTGAGGAAGCAAGGAAAGAAAGAGAGAAACTTGAGGAGGAGTATGGTAGGAAGGAAGGAACGCTGAAACAGGAAGCCCAGTCACAAGCGAAACAACTTGAACTGCAGGAGGGTCACTTAGCAAAGGTGAGTCAGACTGTGTGTAGCCTTGAGGAGCAAAACCGGAATCTCTTGTCCGAGAAAGAGCATCTCAGCCAGAAAGTCAAGGAGCTGGAGGAGCAGATGAAGCAGCAAAACTCTGCAGTGAGTGAAATGGGTGAGGAGGGCAGGAAGCTGAAAGCAGAGAATGTGGATTTGCAGCAGTCCAAGAAGAAGATGAAAGGGAAGCTGAAAAATTTGGAAGCTTCTAAAGCCTCCCTGGAAGCTGAGGTAGCCAGGCTGAGAGCCTCTGAGAAACAGCTTCAGGGTGAGATAGGTGATGCCCTGGTGTCAGTTGATGAAAAAGAGAAGAAGCTCCGGAGTGAAAACAAACAGCTGGATGAAGACTTGCAGAATGCCAGGAGGCAAAGCCAAATCCTGGAGGAGAGATTAGAGGCTCTGCACTCAGATTATGAAGAACTAAAGCAAAGAGAAGAGACCATCAAGGAGTCTTATGCCTCACTTGAAGGACAGCTGAAGAGTGCCAAACAGCACAGTTTACAAATAGAAAAAAGCTTAGGCACTCTGAAGGAAAGCAAAGAGTGTCTCCAGACACAGCTCTCAGAGAAGGAGCTGAAACTGCAAGACATGGAGAGCCAGTGTGAGCAGCTAAGGGCAGAAGCTGAAAGACATAGGAAGAAGGCAGAGGCTCTTGAGGTAGAAAAGCTCAGTGTTGAAAAGACATGCCTTCATCAGACAAAGCTTATTGAATCTCTCACATCAGAAAAGGAATCCGTGGAAGAACACCAACTACAGCAGGCAGCTTCTCTGGAGAAGGAGGCAAAAGAGCTGACCTCCAGACTGGCCATGAGTGAAGAGCAGTTGGAGGTCAGCCGTGGTGAAGTGTCTAGGCTGCAAGCAGAGGTCCTGGACCTGCGAGTCAAGCTTCAGCAGACAACTAATGAGAGAGAGCAGATGAGAGGTGAGCTGGCAATCACAGAGGCTTCCTTGGGTGAGCAGAAAGTGCTTGTCCAGCAGCTTAAAGAGCAGAGTGAGTCACTCAACAGAAACCATGTGCAAGAACTGTTGCAATGTAAAGAAAGAGAAGAAGTGCTGAAAAAAGAGCAGGAGACAGCAGCCCACCGAAAAGCTCAGCTAGAAAATGATTTGCTGAGCATGAAGGAAGAGCTATCCAAGGTTAAGCAGTGCCTGGAAGTTGCTAGAATGGAAAACGAAGAAAACAAAGATCTCCTCCACAGGACCAACACAGATATGGCTGAACTTGGTATTCAGATTTGTGCCTTGACCTCTGAAAAGGTGGATGCAGAAGAGCAGTTAGCCCAGGCTACAAAAGGGCTCAAAGAACTGCAAGAACAGGCAGCCAAGCAACAGGAGAAACTGAAGCTTGACATCTCTAATCTCAGACAGGAGAACAAGAGCCTTCAAGAGAAATTAGAGGAGGCTCAAGTATGTGCCTCAGCTGTCCCAAGTCTGCAATTGCAACTGGAGACAGCAAAGAAACAGGCACAGAGTTTCCAAGAGACCAGCCAAGAAGAGCTATCTGCAATAAAATTTCAAATGAGCACAGAGATTCTAAATTGTCAGACAAAATTCAAGGTAAATGAATGTGATGATTATAGCTGAGGGAGCTGTGCAGGATTTCCCCTACTTTACCATCTGCTGCAGCAATAACTGCATGAAACCCTGAGGTTCGTGATCATCAGGCTCTGGGACTAGCGCACAGCTAGTCTTAACCTGGGAGTCTTAAAATACCTCTACACTTACAACCTAGGACTATTTGAGGTAAAATTGCAGGATCATTACGGTTGAAGTGACCTCTGGAGATCATCAGGTCCAACCTAAGTGGACTGGGGCCAAGACAGGGCCACCCAGAGCAGGTCAAACAGGAACGTGTCCAGGAGGGTTTGAATGTCTCCAGAAAGGGAGACTCCACAACCCCCCTGTGCAGCCTGTTCAGTGCTCTGACACCCTCAGTGTAAAGTTCTTCCTCATGCTGA
>WYDI02033157.1:0-10052 GCA_009867235.2 Psittacus erithacus | reverse complement strand
TTCCTTCCTTCTTCCGTTACTTTTTACCAATAGGTCAGGAAGGGGGGAAGGAGGGGGGGGGGGGAGGGCGCGCTGTCAAGGGTTGTTCTTTTTCCATTGTGGATTGTGTATGTTTTCCTTTTCCTCACATTGCACCTTTTCAATACTACTTCATCCCTGGAGCTTGACAGTGTGGAAAAAAATCTCAATGAAAGTAACACAGAAATAGAACAAAAAATCAGCTGGAAGTTATTCATTCTAGTACTCTGTAATATACTGGAGAGAAAAGGGACAAAACGGGGTTAAAATACAATCTTCAAACACCACTGATCTGAAATTCTGAAATGTTGAGATTTCTGGTCTCATTGAAAATCAGAGGGAGAAATTAAAATAAAAATCACAAAGAGCTTAACAGAGACAGTCTTTTCACTAAATCTTCATATTTTTCTTTAAAGAATTCTTAAACAGAAGGTTTTCATTAAATCAAGCAGATTAGAATTAGTGTATTGCTGTGTAAATTTTACAAATAGCATGTTCAGCCTGACGCTCTGCTTTCCACAAGCGGATTTCTCATTAATACCATAATAGCATTTTTATGTTGCAATTAACTTTTCCCGGCCCAGACTGAATAACATATTTCTTATTCCTCTCACTAGACTTTCCCCTATACTGCCATCACCACTGTATTACCAGCACAGGAGATTCACAATTACTTTAAACTGACAACCAAGTAGTCTTCTCTGCCTAGGTCTCTCACTGAGGTCCACCTTTATCACACAAGTAGACACAGGAGGGAGCTCACACAACCCCATTCACATGGAGGTTACATCTTTCCCAGCAGCAACCGAAGCAGATTTAGCATCTCTAATCCTCAGTTCAGGGTACCTTTCAGTCTTGTGTTTAGATTTCCACACATGCTAGAATAGAGGTCTCTCTTTTTTTGTAGCAGAACAACTTATATGTGCTCCCCTCCATACTGAAAATAGAAAATCTGTAGTAGTGTTGTCTGGAATGAGTCCAGAAGGATGAAATATTTGCTTACCAGATTTATCAGTCTCAGATGAGGCTGCACACACACCTGTAATACAACACTGCTCTTAGTACTTCTGGCAGAACTTTCAGCTGCCTTTCATATTTGCTGCTGGCCCTCTACTTACTTCTCCATGCCAGATCTCACAAAGAAAGCCATAGGAATTTCTCCGTAACCTCATCTTGTTTTGTCTAAGCTGGATGTCCATGAGTGGAGCAAATGGGGATGAGGGAGCAGGACTTTCTTCTGTTCAGAGGTTTTTTTTATTTGTGCAGCCACCTGGGCAAAGCTCGTGAACTTAATTCCCACTGACCCTTTGTATTCCTTCCTACAACAGGTTTTACTCCCCATATTTTGGCTCTCTTTCCCATTGCCTTTCATAGGTATATTTCATAGAATCACAGAATTGGTTGAGTTTGAAAGGACCTTTGAAAATCATCTAGTCAACTCCCCTGCCATGGGCAGGGATAATCTTTCACTAGACGAGGTTGCTCAAAGCCTCGTCCAACCTGATCTTGAACACTACCAATGATGAAGCAGCCACAACCTCTCTGGGCACCCTGTACCTGTGCCTCACCACCCTCATCATAAAAAATTTCTTATGGTCAATATAAACCTACCCTCTTTCAGTTTAAAACCATTGCCTTTTGTTCTGTCACTACAGGCCTTGGTAAAATGTCTCGCTCTTTCTTATAAACTCCCTTTTGTATATGAAAAAGGCCACAATAAGGCATTTCCAGAGCCGCCTTTTCTCCAGGCTCAACAACCCCAACTCTCCCAGCCTATCTTCCTAGAAGAGGTGCTCCAGCTCTCAGAGCATCTTTGTGGCCCCCTCTGGACTCGCTCCTACAGGTCCACATCTTTCTTGTGTTGGGGCCTACAGAGCTGCATGTGGAATAAAGGGGCAGGATAACCTTCCTTGACTTGCTGGTCACACTTCTTAATGCAGCCCAGCATATGGTTGGGCTTCTGGGCTGCAAGCACACGCAGAAACCTGCTCATGTTGTTTGAACTTCCTATCAACCAACAACCGCAAATCTTTCTTCTCAGGGCTCTCAGGTCCTGCCTCCACCCAGGTTGTATTTTATCTTGGGATTGCCCCAAATCAAGTGCAGGACCTTGTACATTACCAGGTCATGTTCCAGTTTTTCATCCAATATAAAAATATTTTAATCAGGTACTTTAACCCAAGTTCCATTTTCTTATTACAAATTAAGCAGGACATGAAAGCCAAAATAAATCCTTACAGGCACCCAAAATGAATTCACTAAAGGGAGAATCTACAGACATAGTCCTCACTGCCTGTCATCACCAGTTTCCACATCACACACTTGGGGTCAGAGAGCCCTAGAGGTTGCTTGCCACACAGTTAAATGAAGCTTCTGATCAAATTAGCTTGAAGTCAAGCAACTGTGAGCAGAGACTAAGATACTAATGTTTGCTCATTTGCCAGACTATGGCCAAAAAGAGCACATCATTTTATTTCAGCAGATATTTCTACAAAGAATGGCCCAGGCACTGACAGTGCAGCCCGTTATGCTAGCTTTTCGTTCTTTCTTTAACACCAGCAGTGTTAGGTAAATTCTGGAGAGACAGACAGTTTTGTTCTAACTTCTTTAGAACAGGTTTTGGAGGATATGATTACTTGCTGTATTTCTTTATAGTCCTCGCGCTATAAAGCCTAATTTACGCACAATCTTTAAGAACCAGAGCAACAGCAGTCTGTAACAGCCACAGCAGCAGAAATACATCTGGGTGTATTAGAAGATCCCAGCAGAAAGCATATGTCCAAGAGGACATCATTAGATGTAAAGAAGATTGCTGACTTTTTACTCCTTCCTTCCATTCCTAATTTCTACTGCTCACGATTGACACAGGGATGTGATTATTAGCAACCTTCTTGCAAACCACTGCTGGGATGCTGATGTTAGTTGTCCTCTTTCCAGTTAAGCCCATATAGAAGCCTCCAGCTGGTGCATTATCTTGCAGGCTTCTCATCATTTGCAATGTGAGATCTGTCTTCATTTGAGGAAAAAAGGCCTACCTTCATTTAATTTTTCATTTCTCCATTTCCTTTGCATCTACAGGCACAGCTTTTCTAAGAGGCCTGTTTTTCTGCATTTTGATGGTGTACTTTACACCCTTGGAAAGAAGAGACATTCTACATTACCATCTGAGCAAGCTCAGCAGGGTATGAGTACAGATTTCTCAGGATCTGCTTCTCTGCCTCATTCGTTACTGAACAAATACCTTCAGAATGAAAGCATGAGTTAGCAACTTCAACTGCTCTGAATATACCCTGACACAAGAGGAGCCAAAAGAATGTGTGACATTCTTATCCCCTTCTTCCAGTGGATCCCAGAGGATTTTGCAAACCATATCACTCTTGAAGGGGAATGCCGGTAATATATTGATTTTTTATATATGTGTGTATATGTGTGTTTGTGTGTGTGGTGATATATATATTATTTTTTAATGATTTCAAGGACATAAAGTTAGAACCGGCTCAGTTGGGCAATTTAGATAGTATCAATAGCAAAGTGAACTGAAAAGCCAAGAATTTTTGGTGCTGCTCTGCCTTCTGACAGGGGCATGGTCACATTTTCTGTACCTTTAATTCATCTCACCTCACAACAGAGGTCTAAAACTTACTTATTTCTGACAGTGACTGTACTTCATCTCAAAGGGCAGTTTCTCTTTATTTATATGTTCCCTTTCCCAGCTCTGCTGCCTCGGAAGTCTTACGCATTCTTTAGGCCTGCCACTTGGCCTGCCACATATTCTACAACCCTCCCATCTCATGTGGTGCATTGATCTGTTCTTGCTGAGACTGAAGGACGTAGGTGCCTGCAGGACTAGCATTAATACTGTTTTGCATAGCAACCAATTACAAGAGTGTACTCAGAGGAAGTATGATCAGCAATTCCTCACCAATGTCTCCCAACAGGCGCAATATAACGTCTGGATCATTAAAGTATTCTCACTAACAAAAGGGTCTAACACTGGAAATTGCTGAGGATCATTTTAAAATATCTGAGCACCATTATTTAAATACAACCCAAGCCTTGAGACACTGAGAACTCAAACACCCAGGGTACAATGTGAAAATTAAGCCATTTCATGACGGCTTGTTAACACTGCACACGTGGCTGTGGCAGTATAAGCTTTCTCTACTGCACCATTCCCTGCCACACAAACCCACTGCCTACCTCTCCCCTGCCCTTGTTCACAGGGAGAAACTCTGAAGTACTCTTCCAGAGACAGCACATCCAGACATGAATCCTATGTGTGCAAACCCCTACCTTGAATCCTAGGTGTACAAACCCCCAACAAGCCCAGCAGAGACTGAAGCAGTCCATTTCCTTGTAGAATGCTCTGTGCATTTACTCTCCCATTCTCACCCCAGTTTGGATTGACACCACAACAGCTGCATCATAACTGTAACAGTAGGCTATATCTGCTATCTGACTTTGACTGTTTTCCTTCTTACAGGGAAGAGAAAGTGCAAGGAAACCTGAGGACAGTGAAGAGGAAACAACGTTTATACTAGTGAGTCTGTCTTGCCATTTTGCATTGGAGGAGGTGTAAAGAGGAGGTGTGCCTTTAAACGTATTGGTGACCAGAAGTGTAAAACTTTCCTCTTCCTTCCCCTCCTTAAGATTTTCTTTTAAACGCAGCTGTAGATTTTATCCCCAGTTGTTATCTACTTTTCTGTAGCTATTTTATGTCTGCCTGTGTTTTGTTTCTCTAGAAAAGGAAATAAAGCTGAATATTTTCAGCCAAACTGCACTTTTTTTTCAGTGTTTTGCACTGGTTTTAGGAGGCAGGCTAAATATCTGTTAGAAAACGTATTTTACAAAGGAGAAAAGTAATTTCCAGCTAGTTCTAGCTGCAAGAAAGGTGAGAGCTCTACATGGCTCACAGTCTGTAACTGTATCAAAGATTTAAGGGGTGCCAATTTAAGATCTAATCCCAAAGCCCTTGCGTGAGTGGTCCCATTAAAGGGAGAACAAATCTGCTCTTTGCCCTCATAGATATGTACTATTTGTCAATATAAGCAAATGAGAACGAAAGAAACTTGGAACCACAGCCTGTTCAAAGTTACACCACTTCAAAGAAACTCTCCAGGAGTTAAATGATAGGCTGTTAATTAACACTGGCAATACATGGAATTTCGTCAAGCAGATCTGATTTTTAAGTTACAAAGGTAGTGTCATTTTATGCATTCCAGTATCTCTGAATGATGACACATTTCAAAGGCAAGTTAAGATGCATCCTTCATAAGGCACTCATAGTAACTGCTAGGTATGGATTCACCCTTCATTAGTTGTCGAGGCTTAATCAAGCCACTTCTCTAAGTGACTCTACCTGAACACTGCATTGTGTAATTATCCCTGCATCTCGGTGATATCTGTGCATAAGTGCCAATGCAATGATTACTCAATTCTCAATATTCCATCACTTAATGATATTTCTAAAGTAAACAACTCCTTCTCCACTGGGAAATAATATCTAGTCTAAATCAAATTGTGAAGTACTAAAAGGAAGCTAGCTGTCTTCATATTAATCTTAAATCATTTATGATAGATCAAGGCATTGAGTTTCCAGATCTAATGAGACCTGTGTGCTCTGAAGCAACTCTTTAATTGATAAGTGAGCAAATGAATGACCTGGTTTGCATCAGGGAGGAAAAATACATATAACAGCTTGTTTCCAAGTGAGTTAGAGTGTGAAGGAATGCTTGACTTACATGTTGAGTGTCAAGACATTCATTGCCTGCATGGGTTTCACCCTCCTTGGTCACATGACTCAGAAAATCCTCTGCATAGTAAGTATTTAGAAAAATAGAAACTGTACCCAGGAACTGTAGCGATAGGACAAGGGGCAATGGGTTCAGACTTAAACAGGGGAGATTTAGATTAGATATTAGGAAGAAATTCTTTACTGTGAGGGTAATGAGGCACTGGAACAGGTTGCCCAGAGAAGTGGTAAATGCTCCATCCCTGGCAGTATTCAGGTTGGATGGAGTTTTGAGCAACTTCGTCTAGCGGAAGGTGCCCCCGTGGCAGGGGGGTTGCAACTAAATCAGCTTTAAGGTACTTTCCAACCCAAACCATTCTATGAATTCTAAATCATTAGTTTTCTGTATGCTAAAACTTTTTAAATGTACTGTAAAGCCTCCTTAATATGGACATAAAATGCAGTCATAGCATGACATCCTAAACAACGCACAGGAAACTGGTCTATGTGAAAATGAGACCTGCTGAGTGACTATCTTTTGTGAAAATCTGACTATTGGCAACAAACGGAGATAGAAACAGGATAGAAGTTGTCTTGGAATCTTAGAAAATGTACTGGTATGGTCAGAGCAAGACACTGACAATATTTTATTTAGATGTAATGTGAACCTAGCTTCCACATAATACAATCCTGATCGAAAACCTGTCATGTTAGAGTGCATATTGTATCCATATATCCAGTCAAGTTTGTTCCTTACTGATAAACAACAGTGTTGAGATAAGACTAGCGAATCCCAGAGGAGTAAGCAGAGAGTTATGCTTTAAATAGGCCAACAAGTCCAGTAGAGAATAAGATCCCACTGCCTGTGTCCTCAGTCCATGAGAACAAAAGTGAATTAAGCTCAGGGTCAATTTGTTTGCAACCCTGTACTTATTTCAGACAATATACACCTTGGTCCTGCAAACTAGCCCACCCTTCAGTATAGCACCCCTCAGTCCAATGCACTGAAAAGACAGCCTCCCACTTCTTCCCTCCAGAATCACTCTCCCAACCTTACTACCCGTTAACTAGCCTGACCATTTTCAGATTTCCTCTCATTTCCTATTTCCTCACTGGTTTCAATCCTCTATCACAAAATGGCAAAGGTCCTTTCAACTTCACCTCAGAAAAAGGATTTTAGCCCATGATAAGGATTTCAACAGCTTTTGGCGGTGGCCAAAATTCAATTTAGTTGTTCAACAGTAAAAATTTTCACCACCAGCATCAAGAGCAATATTTAAGGTGCTTCAGATAGCTCCACTTCAACTCTGTAACAGCATTTTGCTCTGTATTGCACTTTGCAGTCCTCCCTGCACTACAGATGCCATGTATATTACAAATCATAGAGAGACAGGAATCCTACAGCATTCCTTTGAACCCTTTTTCTCCCCCCGCCAAAACACAAAGACAGCTGAAGAGCATAAAGATGTTTATCCTCCCAGAAAGAGCAACAGTACTTTTTTTAACTAACGCTGGCTTGGCACATAAACTCTGATTAACTCCTGTCATGTTAAGTCATGTTGTTTGTAAACTACCCCCATTTCCTCCCCCTCCAGCCCTTTCACCAAACAACAAAAATCCCCCATATAGTCAAGGAAAAGAAGTAGAATCAGACCAGAAAGATTAAAGGTGTTTGGTTCTCACTTTCTGAAAGGTACATGTTTCTTCAGAGGCAGAGATGACAAGGCTTTCATAATGTTTGCTGACCTGAAAAAAATGTGTATTTCCAGAAGTGTGAAAGAAATCTGTTCCCTTAATTCATTTGCATTTTATCCCCCATAACATTAGGAACATAACCCTTTCTGTCTGCCCCATCAGACGACATTCCACATCACAGCTAGGCTAAAGCCACTGTCATGCCCCATTAAGCATTAGTAGACTTTTCTCAGCCAATATGAGTATTTAAAAACCCCATAGAAAACACATTAATCAAACAGATCCTCAGCTGTGTAAAATCAAAGTTTTTAAATGTATCATATTTAATAAGAAATGGACTGTCAAGCATCTTCAACATGCCAAACTGGCATAGCTTGTTGAATCTCCTGGCTTATGAATAACATGTAGAAGCACAGCCCCTTTAATATGCCTACTTCTTCCACTTTTTTTGTTTCCTTGAAAAAAAATAAAAAAAATCAAAGTTAAAATCTAAATATAGAAACAACAGACAAAATCTAGTACAGAATGTAACCCGTGCAGGGTCATAAAGCCCATGTCAGATTGGAATATGACTGATTCACCTGTGTGAGAAAACTAATGCATATATTCACACGCCCCATAAAATTTATGCCTTCCATTTTGAAACAAAGGTGACAAATACTTGTGCAATTTGGAAACTGGACCACTTTTCATGATTTAGCAAAGACACATGCAGCATACTGTGTTCCAATTACAAACTAAATGGCATGCATTCACTGGCAAATGAGAAACAGAAAATAATTTGGTTTGAATGCCTTGCATCACGAGAGAGAATTTCAAGTGGCACAGCACGGAAAACGTCTTCTGCAAGCATTTATTCCACACAGATCAGCGCTTGAGGCTTCAAATGTGAATTAGTACCAGAAGAACATCTGATACTCCTGTCCCATGCCACAGTAATACTATTACCCAGCCCCACAATAAAACATTCATTCATTCATAAGCCTGTAGTTCCTCTGTGTTTTCAGTTGCTGGAAGCTCCTGGGAAGATCTGTCACTTCTGAATGCATATATGTGTATGCAGGGCATGGACTCACCTTTAATGTAGCTGGCTGTGGCCAAATTAAAAGTCATAATAGAAACATAGGTGAAAGACTCCATGTCAAACACTGGAGAGAACTGCTTTTTTTTTTCCCCTCCTTTACCTACCTGTGGCATTAAAACAGCCATAGAGAAGAGACAACAGAAAGAGTCATACTCCCCATATCAGGTGGTGGGGAAGGTAAAAGAAAGCAGCTTTAATCCAATAACACAGTAATGGCAATGGGGCTAGCAGCTGTTCCTGGGAGGTCATAAGCTACTAGAGCACTGTTCCCTGATTCGTTTCTGGTTTATATGGCTTTAATTCCATGAGAAAGTTAACCCAAAAAAACAGCTCCACTGAAATTAAGGCAGTTAAGCAAAATTCACACCAGGACCTGAATCTATCAAGGCACGGCTAATGTGTGTGGAGGTAAGAAGAACATATGTAATTATAGGAAAGGCAAACAAGAAAAAATAAGGGTGTAACTAGGTGAATAATCAAAAGAAAGCAGCACTCGAGCCGTGTTCATACCCTCCTACTTCCATGCAAATCAAACAAACATGAATGTTTGCCTGAATGTGAGAGGTGGAAATGCCATTCATCACATATACCCCCTCATCCAGCACCAGCTTCACAGCTAATCCTCCTGCAGAGTGGTTAACAAAGTTGGTGAAGCGCACAGAAACACATCTTGCAGCTTGTGTTTCAAGCACAAAAAGGTGTGCCCACCAGCAAGAGAACTGATTTAGCAAATATAAACCCCTGCAAACAGAAAAAATATGCACAGAGGCTTCTAGGAGAAAATACCAGTACAGCTTTAGAAATCCCTGCAGAGCCAGGACGGCCCCAAGACAAAAGGAAAGTGCTGAAAGAACTCCACTGTCCTTTCTTGTTGTCATTTAAACCGAGTACAGGAAGGGCCTGAGGCAGAGCTACTGGCCAGGAGCACACACGAACCAAGGAGAGATCTTGCAGCTTGTACAGAGAGACATCGCCAACTGGACTGATGAATATGGGCGCAGACTAAAGATAATTTTGGGGGTCTGGTTCCATGTCTCTTTTTATTGACATCACTGGAGCATGGAATCCACCAGAGGAGATCAAGCCATCAGGACTTCTACTCACTATTTTGGCCCTAAATTAAGGCCAGTATTAGCGATGTTATAAGACAATACGTTCCCTCCCCGACCAAAACGCCAAAGTTGTGCATTACTCTCAAGTGGAAGAATGAAGTGTCACAGAGGTGAGAATCAAACAATACAGGATGCCAAAGTTGAAAAATTCAGCTTTGTATTGTTGTGTACATTAAGGGTGAGGGTATGCATTCCTTCAAAGCCCAGTTTCTTTCAGATTCTGAAAGCAAAGCCCCAGACCTCCATACCTGCTTTCAAAGAAATCGCAAATCTCAGGAAAAAACAAACTTCCTGAGGGAGCTGGCAAATGAAGCTGCTAAGCCACTGTCCAGCATATTTGAAAAATCATGGCAGTCAGGTGAAGTTCCCAATGGCTGGAAAAAGGGAAATATAATCCCCATTTTCAAGAAGG
>WYDI02033156.1:41802-52274 GCA_009867235.2 Psittacus erithacus | reverse complement strand
GAAAGTTAGAAACACAGCGCTGCACCAGCCACTAAGAAGGAGAAAAAATGACTGCTACTGCTGAACCCATGACACAACCTCTTTCTCCAGCTTTTTGTGATTTCATATTGACGGGTGCTCTGACATGACTCTTCGTGTGTAATGAATCATTCTGTAACAGTATATGTGTACCATGAGACATTCAAGAACCAAGTGAGGGAATACACAGAGACACTAAAAACCTGTGATGTGAAACTTAGCATCAAACCCCTGCACCTGAATCTGTGGTTGAATTTTGGAGGTTTGATGTGGAAGCACAGCCTCTAAGCAACAACAGCCATGCTTGCTACACTCCATATTTTTGTAAGACCGAGGATTAAATGCTCTGCTTTGGTATCAAAATTTAGCAGTAATTCTAGATTCTAACATCTACCACTCCTGACATTGCATTTAAAGTCATGAATACCTAAGAACAATAGCTTTAGGGCACTTTTGCCTGCTTGTTGCCCCTCCTCTAGGTATTCTAGTATTTTTCTAGCATTTTCCTATCAGCTACTGGAAGGTTCACAGCTCATGTCTGGGCTTGGACAAATGCTAGTATCTATCCCAAGAGTATTTGGGGCGCCGACTTTGAGACGTAAACATTTGAATCGACTAAGAACCTTGTGTTTGAAACTAGATGGGGAGCTTACTTTGGGTAACTTTTTCAGCTGCTCTGTTCTCTTCCCAAAGGAATCCCTGCTCACTTAGATACCCTGTAGTCTGCGGAAAGCTAGGTGGTCAGGTTTTGCAAGTGGCCCTGAAAACCCCAGTCTGTGCTTTTTAGCTGAGTTCATTGCTCTATCCTGCATCAATGGTGTGGTAGTCTGTAGTGTCAGGTAGAAGACTCTCCCTCACGCAGCTCATACCATCACTCACAGACTTGTTTATGGACAGACTATCTTTGCCCTTGCATTGTTGGGGTTTGTTATGGAGCACTTAAGAGGGATCTCCTAAAGTATTGGCTTCAGGCAATCTCACTCTGCAGCTTGCAGATAGGGCATTCATTACTGTTTTCTTCAGGTAATTGCAGCAAAGCTTTTAAATCAGCAGTTAGCAGCATCTCTGAAGCTTTCCTCTCCTCTCTTTGGAGGCACGCCTGTAGCTTGCAGTAGTGTGTGGTCCTGAGCACTGTGAGAGGTGAAGAAGTGTCCATTACTTTTGAAGAATTTTTTTTGACCTCTGGTCTCTGACAAAATGTTTTCTTCAGGACATGGACACCAAAGCAGTAACACCACAGAAGTGCGTAAACTGACGGAAACTGTTGTTTATCATGGAGGCTGCTGATTTATTGTTGCTCATTGCAATTTACTTTGGCTCAGCTCAGGCCCAATCCTCCAACGTCCTGAACATCTCCTGCTAGGGATCGGGGCTTGTTTTGTTTTCAGCTGACCACAATGTTTTACAGAACTCCTGGAAAATTTCTCCAACAATATTGTTTAATTGTTTATTCGCAAGCATCTCCTGCCCCGCGGCTGGAGAGCAGGGGAACAGAGGGTGTCCAGGGCTGCAAGCACAAGCAGCTCAGCAGTCGAAGCTTTGTAACAGCTTCCATCTTCTGTGGTGGGAAACACAATACATGTTCCCCTCTGGGAGATGTACTTCCTCTGCACAAAAGACATTTTCCCCATTGTTTGAGGCATGTCATGTCTCAAAGACTGTGACCCTCCTCTTACACTGTGGCCACCACTTGGGCACATCCGGGACCTGCTGACCAAGTACTGCAAGGCCTTGTGCTTCTTGAAGTGGTGCCTGCAGGAGCTCCAATGTGTTGGGCAGGGAGAAGCACTTCTTTTTTGCGTTGAATAATGCAGGAAAATATGTCTTTGGTTTTAGGTAAGCATTTCTTTCCCACATGAATCAGCAGCTGAGCTGGATATTTCTGTGACATCTTCAATGAAAAAAAGGAGTTGGGAAGAACTTGACACATGTGAATGGAAGTGTGTGGGGGACATATATCTTCCTGAGTTTTTGCCTGCTGACAAAACAGAACTCTGCCTAAATTACATACACAGCTGGTGACCTGCAAAGGTAATGTGTTTCAGAAGCACAGGACAGACCTTATGAGATCATATTTCTAAAATCCTACAGTGCTTCTGTATTATGTAGACATGAGTTAATTAGGGAAAACACTGGCTGAAGACCAGCTATTTCCTGGTTTTATTCTGTTCTAGGAAATCAGTGCAAGTTACTGGTGCAGATAGGAGGAAGGCTTCAGTGACACCAAGTTGTCCTCTAAGGACTCTTACCTCTACCCTGTCTTTCTTAAAGCCCTTTAATAAAGCTAAACTGGTATAAATACAATATTTAATAGAATATATAGCAGCTGCTGAAAATTGCTGTGTCCTGTGAAAGCTGGAAGTTCACTCTGCAGCAGGTATTCCTCCTCTAAAGACCGACCGGACAGGGGAGCATTTGCAAATAATGCATAATATTGCCATATTTTTGGGGCATAATATTAGCAACCGGTTCATGGTCCTACTGCTTCACTAGAGTGAAAGCAGAGGAGATCTGGCCAAAGGCTGCACAAAAGGTTCCTGGGAGCAATTTGGAACCAGATGGGTAGAAAGCCACATTTCAGCTCCCATTTTCCACTCAAGGGAAGAACTTGATCCCTCACACACTAAATGATTCCCATGGCTGCTGCAGCGAATTCTTCACTCTGCAAAAGCTGGTGGGGAAAGTCCTGCTGGATTCCCCAAAGCCGGGTGTCACAGCAGTCCGTGAGAAGGTCAGCTTCAGCCACAGAGTTCAGGCTCTGTACTGCTCCAGCAAAGCATCTAAGCACATGGTTGAAATAGAAAATGCATCTCTATGCTTTACTGAGCAGAGAAGGGCAGTAAGGCCAGTGATAAAGAAAAGGTGATAAGTGTAATGTAATGGTCAGGTTGAATTATACAGCTTTTTCTTCCTTTCAGAAAAGCCTTTTATTTACACGTGACACAAACATGTATTTGAAAAGCCTCCAGTAGTCCCAGAGCCCTTTAATAAATCCAGTTTTGCCCTGATTATTTTGCTGTAGGTCCTGGCACAGGAGTGAAATTAGGCTGAATTTCTTCAGGAAAGTGAATTTTTGCTTACAGATGTTTCTTATTTCTGCAAAATATCTGTTACATTCACCATGGCTCTTCAGATCTTTTCTCATTTAGTTTTATCCTTCATACATATAGTTTTATTTATATCATATAGTTTTATGCTGTACCTCAGCAAAGAAAAACACCCTCGTGAGTCCTTGCATACTGTGGCATTGAGTTTTGTAAAAGGTTTTCAGCTTTTTAATCATAACTTGATTATTTTCCATTATTTTTTCCCACTTTTTTAAATTTGTCTCCAAAATCAGTTACCGAATTTGTAGCTCATTTGTCCCCCATCATTCATGTTTTATAACAAAAGGCAAATCAAGAGCTGTGAGAAGAACTTGCTAGAGCCCGTTTCCTCATCCAGCATCATTCCTTTTCCACCTGAAGACTCCTGACCTCCCACAGAATGGTCTCTATAATTTATCACCACATCAGAGGGTGCAGAGTGTGCGCATGGCTTTTGAAATGGAGACTTCAGTGGAGAAGCGAGGGGCTGAAACGCCCTCAGGACGCATATCCAGGCAGGAGAAGTTGATGGCATGGCAGATAGGGAACTGCATGCCATCACTCCAGCTGTTAGGACTCTGCCCTGCAGATGCTCACCTCTGAAGCATCTGGTAGCACAGCAGTGCTGATGGTTCCAGGCTACTCGTGATCCAGGCTAGGCAGCATGGGCAGGATCAGGTGCATTAGTGGCATCTTTGGCAAAAATCTCATATGCTGGCTGACTGTTCTTGCTGCATTGGGCACCCTGGAGACATCAAGCATTCCTCTCATCCCATCTCGCTGGACATCAGAGCGTTTCAGGTGATCACTGAAGCACCCAGCATGTGGGTTTCTCTTCATAGGCTGCATGAGGAAGCACAGTGAAGCTTCACAAATTCCCCAGGGCAGATGTGGAAGTATAAATCAAACAAGACTCAGGATTTTCAGCCTCTGCTGGCAGGGTCCCTTGTTCCCAGCACACCTGGAAAGGTCTCCCGCACCTTGACTATCTGTGCCTTGCAAGAGACATGAAGAAACTTAAAAAGCTGCTTCAATTCTCACTTTTTAATGTAGCTAACTCCGAAAACCCAAAAACCAGCAAAAAGAGCAGGACTAGGGAGTCTTTCTACACAGACCCAAAAATGTGTAGAAGTACGGACCAAAACACTACTTGAACATGAGCCATGGCTTAAGACATGTCGTTATTCAACAGTGAGTGCCTAGTGGATAATAAGCACCACGAGACTGCTGCATTCATACCATTGTTGCATGACTTCCATGCCCAGACTTGTCTGGGATCACAGCTCCGTTAAGATGAGTATTGGAAAAACACAGAGTAAGAAGCATCCTCTCTCCAAGAAATCTTGCCTTCAAGACCTGATCCCACGATTTAATCTATGTGGATAGAACCTTGTGTGCTCCAGGGTTATCCATGGCGCATTGCTTAAGAAAGGTATTCCGAAATAAGCCCTTCAGAACAAGGCCTAAGTCAATACCACGTGCTGGGTCAAAAGTCACAATAAGGAAGAAGAGGAGGAGAGAAACAACTGAAAATGGAGAAATGAACTTTAGCTCTGTGCATTATCCACAGGCCTCAGGCTTTTCCTCATCTAACAAAGCTGTGGACTTCTGACCAAACCAGGAGCTCCAGGTCTCTCCCAGTCCCTGCCACTATATTTCTTACAAACCACTCCAGCCCACACTCCCAGACCTATGCATTCTGTGGGTGTCTCATATGGATTGGATCAGGAAAAGTTAGGTCATCTGTGCCAACTTTCTCATTTCTTCATACACTGGAGTCTCTCACCTAACCACTGTGGTTCATCTTTTCTTTCCATCCCTTGGTTTACTGAAATACTATTGTTCAAAACACTGCCACACTTGGAGATATTTCCCCACACCATCATTTTTTAAAAAAAGAAACAAAATTCCTAATTTTTAATACTAAACTTACACTAAAAATTCCATGATCTTTGGAAACAACAGAAAAAATCATTCGAATTTGGGGCAAGCATTGCTTTTTCTGAGGGCCTGTCCTTCCAGTGTACAAGTTGGTTCCTTCAGGCAAGCACAATATCAAACTTGCAGCAATGAATTTTTGGTTTTGCAAAGGTCTCCATAGATTTTAGAGGCTTGACTGAGTGCTTGCAGATGTGATCCAGCCACAAACAGTAGCTCCCAGCGAGATAAGAGCAAGTCCTTACCCAGAGACAAGAGCACCTTGCTGCTAAGTCCCTGGAGCACCCTACCAAGAGGAGGGCAAGAGCAGCACTTGTCCCTGCAGGAGATGCCCAGCATGGCCACATCTTCGTGCTAGAAAGCAGGCAATGAGTCAGGACACCAGGGGTACCTTTGGATCTCTCCCATGGGCACTGGACAGAATGGGGCCAGGGCTGTATGACCTGAGGCCATGGGCAATGATTTAGTTGATTCATTTCCTACAACACTTGAGGGTGTGGGGAGAAGCTATTTAGGCCCTCTAAAAGAGAGGCATGCTTAAGTATGGATTGAAAAATGCATTCTCAAGGGTCACATTTTGAGCAGCACTGGATTTGCAGCCCTTCTTCAGTGTATGTTGTTGCTTTATTCATGAAACACAGGGAAAGAAACTGCTTTCCTTGTGCTCCTAAATGATTTTGCTGGGCAATTACCAGACTAGATTACAATCAGGCATGCTGAAGCCCCCTCTCTCATGTTCTGATCAGAACTGTCTTGCCAGCAGACACGCATCCCAGTAACTGACAGTCTTGTAAATATTTATGAGCTAAGTCCCTGCCCCAAAAAGCAACGGCTGTTATTTGTACAAGCCCACAGATGCTGCGTGTGGCCCGAGTCTGCTCTAGTTGGCAGACATCGCTTCAAGCTTGCGAGCACACGCACAGGCACACAGGATGTGTGGCTGGAAAAGAAAACTGTGGTCCAGAAACAAAGCATGAAATGAAAGCTGTAAACCTTTACAATTCCTCTCCTGGAAACAGTACCATCTAGCCAAGAGTCAGTTTTGTCTCACTCACAGGGTGTGCAAGGAGAACTGAACTGGAGCTGGTAAATGACATTCTGTCAGCTCCTACCCCATGGCATTTGCTTTTCTGGCTCTTCTGATTTCATTCTCCTCCCAGAAAAATGTGCTGCACTGTCTTTTCCCTTGTGGCAGGATAGTCTGCGGCTGGAACTTGAATGAGCATCACACTCTGTCAGAGCAGCATCTCTTAAAGAATAGGCACATATCTCTGCAAGGCATCTGACTTCCACAAACCTGTTATCATTTTCCCATCCCTTTACTCCTTACACCTGCATGGGTCTCTCCTGTGACACCCTGCTCACTTCCCTGCACAAGCCAGCTGTGTTCGTTTTGTTTGTGCGTGATTGTTTTGGGTTTTGGGCTTTTTCAGAGAAACTTCTTTCTTCCTGGCATTTCTTAATTGCATAGGGGGTGCTACAAGTGATTTCTGTTTGGACCATTTTCCCCTCCATGAGTTTCTAACTTTCTGTGTTTCCACCTGATAAAACAGTGCAACCTGTAGCTTTATATGCAGCCAAGAGCAACTGCACACGTTTTAGCCTCCACAAATCTCAATGCTAATGAGTGCAATGCTTAGCCTTATCTTGTCCGCAGTTTGCAATAATTGGAGGGAGGAGAGCAAAGCAGCCTGAGGAGGCATTGAGTCAGAAGAGTTATTGCCTTGTTTTCTCAGGATTTTAGGGAGGAAAGGGGACAAGGTCTCCATTAGCCAAGACTGAAAATTTTGGGCAGTCAGTGTGAAAGCTGAAGAGTTGATCCCCCTGACCCCTCTTCTCTTCCCTTCAAATTAAAAACACTGAATTGGAGATCGCACAAAGGTGCCCCATCAGGGGCACTCTCAGTGGTGTTGCGACCTGTGTGGTCTAAATCACTTCCAAGTCTGCAGCAGTGTTAATTTTGTCCCCTATTCATCAAACAGCTTTGTGCCCCAGGGACACCTGCAGAAATTTGTTGCTGCTTTGTCAGAGAAAGCCAGGGAACAGCCAGTTCCAACAGGCATTAAAGTGATATACATAGAAATGAAAGAAAGAGACAGGAGTCTTCACCTTCTGCCTCCAAGACAGCTTCCCAAATACTCTTTTAGCACACATTCACTCTAACTGATTTAATATAGTACTTCTGTGGAAGAAGCTGGCTCATTTCTGGAAGAAGCAGCCCATAAAAGGGCCTGTTTCTTTGTGAAATACCTTCTCCCAGAAAACTTCAGGCGCCCTTATTGTCTCACATCCCCAAGGATGCCAACCCCAGGGAAAAACAGCCACTGTGGCACTCCTCTTTGCTTTCTGAATGGTTGGCTTTGTGTATAACTTAACTACAGTTCACTGTAGCCATCTCCAAAGTGAGGTTAGTGGGAATTGTTCAAGCGACTTGAATGAAAGCTGGATCAGACCCCATTATGCTAAGTATAATAGATAGTTTTAATGACATGTACCTTATTTTTGTTTGTATTTTACTCAAGATAGAGGGAAGAAAAATAAAAAGCAGGAGCAGGGTGAAGAACATGGCTGAGCACATTTCAGAGAGCTATCCTGTTTGTTTGGTAATGAGTTTTTGGTTCCTAATCAGATGTTTATGGGCAAGTCTCTGTGTCAAACACTGAACTTCTGTGCTCAGGAAGGGATAAACTGCACACACCCCTATGGCAAGCTCTGTTAAGTGTTTTCACCTATTGGCTGTGTGAGTAGCTCTCAGCAGCTCACACAAAATACACAACAGGGATTAATTACTACCTTGAACCTGACCCATTCACAATAGCAGTAGAGAGTTTCTCTTTGCTCACCAACAGACAGACTATCCCATTTTGTATGAGCATCAAATAATGAGTTGGCTGTGGTGGGTCTCGAAAAAATTCCATTATGCTACTGTGGGTGTATGTTTGATGCCTCTGTTTGGACAGAATTAGGAAAATAGGGTTTAGACAAATCCATGTTTCCCTGAATGCCACTGGCCCTAAGGCCACCCAATAGCTTGTTCAGGTTAGACCTGTGCTAGGTGAAACTAAGTGTAAAGTGTCTCAATAGCCTAGCACCCTTTCTCTGCTGGGTCTCCCATGGGGCTGGTACTATACTTCCAGTAGTCCTAAGACCAGCCTTCGATTAAGTCCTGGGGCTGACAGTTTGCTTGATTAGATCCACGGGCTACAGCACCCCCTTTCCACCACCGCAAGTTTAGGTAATGAGTACCTGACCTAGCAAGGTGGTTTATGTCTCCTTCTGCTGCAGCAGTGAACACTGTGTCACAAGCACTAGGGAGCCAGGGAACATCCAATGCCCTCCGTCATTTTGTCTCAGGCAAAAGGGAAAGAGGAAGTTTTCCCTGTCCATCTGCCATCAAAAGTGTGCATCCCCCAGGAACATATTTCAGGGGCAACACTGAGCTATTTGGATTCCTAACTTGCCAAAAAATTCTGTAACTGGAATTTGCTAAACTGTTTGGATCTGAGCTTAAATTTGTCACCAGGAGATCTCTACTTACATGCTGGAGGCTGCCAGGGGAGGTCAGGCGCAGGTTATCCATATAACTCTAGCACGAACATGCAGCAACTCAAAAGCTGTGTTGCATGATCAAAACTGTCTGGATTCACATCAGCATAGATGTTATAAATCTTTGCATTGTATAATCACCAACATTACAAAAACCTCACTTTCAGCGATGAGAGTGGCATTTTCAAGCATGGTCTGAGCAAGACAACTTCTCCTGCTGGTGCCAAAATCAAGAGAAGTTGGACTTCAAGGGACAGCTAGCAGCACTGACTATGCAGGGGAAGGGTGAAGGATGAGTCTCACATTGCTGCCGCACTTCCTTCCCCAGGAAATAGAGCAGATCAGGAAATTATCCCTACTCTATCCCACCATGCCTGTTACTTGGTAACAGCATCAACACAACTTGCTGCTGCTTGTCCAAGACAAACTGTGTTCTTCAGGAGGACAGGAAAGCCATCCCAAAAGTAGTCACACCCATGCTGGGATGACTTATGGATATCGTCCTGCAGCATCACAGTGTCTGCAAGGTGGATTTGCAGCAGACTGGTTTCACCATGAAAATGGTGTGCCCACAAGCCATTCTTCTTCCTACCACTCAGCCAAGCATTGAATCCAAAACGAAAGAAAAGAGGCTTCTTGAAATGCAACAACATCTGTCCTGACACTGGGGCTCGTGTCCTTGCCAGGGCAGCAAGCACTGGGATTACCAGTTTCCTTGGCTGTGGGTGGAGCTGCCTGCTGATCCAGGGAGCCATCTGCAGATGAATCATGGATTTCTTTGGAAAAAAGCCTGCCCAGGGGAGACGAGGCAGCCAGCTGCTTAGGTCAATGGTTTCAGGGTTTGGAACTGAAAGAATAGCATTTGGCCACAGTCATTTGAAGCTGGGGGACTGATAGCTGGTAGTGACTGAATGGAAAGAGCACTTGCTAAGAAATGCTGGTGATGATGATGTGTTGGGGTTTTATAAGTAATGGCATTGCCAAGTCTGTAGGAAGAAAATTACTTGACCCTGAGATGCTCGCTTACCAAATCAGTTCGACGTAGGGTTAGCCTTAGGGACGCCACTGGGCTCCAGAAACCCATGGGATGTGCATTCAGCTTTTCCCTAAGGCTATCTCATAGGTGAGGGTTCCAAATGCAAGTTTTCTTGATTTTAATTTGGAAAAAGGCTGTTTGCGATCCCAGCTGGCACAGTGGGATCACAATACAGGAGTCTGCCATTGCAGTGGAGGCACTACACTTTAGCCCTGGCCTCTAGCAGCTGCCTTTGCAGGATGAGCTTGGCTTCTTGCTCTGTATCCCGTAGTCTATATTTCATTATGCCTCCCTGTTATTTCCCTTCAGTTCTTAATACTGCTGCATCTTTGTCATCTGGAAAACACAGTGAGGGCTTCAAAAGTCATTGACACAAGTCAGTGGGTGGCAACACTTCAAGTTATACCAGGAAGAGTGTTTCAGATCCCTTTGGCCCTGCAGGGGCATTTGCCCATTGAATGATGCACAGATGTTGGTTCAGCAATCGTAGCATTATCCAAGAGACACTAAGACACTGCACATGAAAACAGAATGTTAACATTTTTTTTTCCAGTTACATGCCTTATGTCAAGCTTGAAGAAACCAAATATCCTTCAGGTAGGAGACATCTGTGATCTGAGCCCAGATTTTATAACCCAGGCCCTTTTGCAGATGAATCTCGCAGTAGAAGCAGTAAATCAGGCATCAGACGGTCAGTCATTTGGTATCCTAACTCCAGCTGTAGCCAGAAGATATTTTAAGAAAAGCAACAGATGAGGTCACACTTACATCCATAAAGTAAGGTTTTGCCCAGTGGTCCTCTAAAAGCTTTTGGAAACCAGCACTGTAAGGGCATTGAAACCATCAAA
>WYDI02033156.1:20398-41792 GCA_009867235.2 Psittacus erithacus | reverse complement strand
GCGCAACGACGGGGGAGCGAAAGCGGGCAGATAGGGAGGGAGGGGGGGGGGGGGTGGCGTGGGTTTGGAGGGTGTCCCTGTGTGAATTTGGGCAATCCCTTTATTTTTCTTTAATTTTTTGGTACTTTTGGCATCTGTAGCCTCCTGTGAATATAATTGTGTCCTATGAAAGACTTTTTGCTTCCTCATTGTTCAGTGGAGGCCCCTTCATTCCTGTGTTGGCAGAAGCAGTGAATAATTATCGGTCCCACTAAACGGTGAGTATAGTTAGAACAATTGCCAGAGAAGCCAGAGGATCTCAGAGTCCCAAAAGGATGAACTGTGCATATTTCTTATTGTAGACAGAGATACTTTTATCTCATATGTAAGATTTTAATCTAACCTTTTAGCTCAAGTTATTTTTAAAATCTTCTTGCTAACAGATAATCCTTTGTCTGGAGTGGTATAAAAGGGCGAATGTGTAGTAGCAGCTACTTGACTGTATGGTAGCTGGCCAAGAAAAATGTTTGTGTAAGTCTTGCTGAGTCAGGGTATGTTTCCAAATAGGCAGTGTGTCCTTTTCATTGACAGGATTTATCTCATGCAAGCCAAATCCAATACTCTGCTGCCCTGCACACTTGGGGAAATAGCCCTCCTTGTCCGCAAAAAAGACAGCAACTCTGTTCAGCACAGTGTTAAATTATTTAGAATCGTGTCTGCACATGCAGTTTTATACAGCAAACCAGACTGGCCAAAGCTTTATTGCTTTGCCTAGGCAGGTGCCACCTGGTGCCCAGAGGTTGTTTCGCAATTTGTCACATCCTAGACTGATGAGAGGACAGATCATTTAGCGTGCTTTGCTCTTGACTTGAAGATCTCACATACAAGACATACCGATACCAAGTCCTCTTGTCCATTCCCCTGCCAGTTGCCAGCTGCTGGACCGCGATGCAATACCAATGCCAAGCTATAAATCTGGCCAGTTTTTCTTGAAATGGAGCCGAGTAGCAGCCTAACAGCTTGCAGATCCCCTTAGCAAACCTCGTCAGGGCGAATAATGACACTCAAACCCAAGCATCTTCACATTGCTGGAGGTTTTGATCTGAACATTTCGTACAGTCCCAGAGCTCTTTCTAAGCACAGCACAGCCTCCCAGCCCCTGGAGACTTGCTGCTGTATCACACTGCCAGGACCTGCCTGGGGCAAGGGTGTTGCCGACCTGAGTAGGGGCCACACATCCAACAGCTGCTTGTCACCACAGGAGTCATGAAAACATGGACCTTGTTTGTTGGCATTGCCCTGCTCTGCTGACATGCACCTGCCTAGGGCCTGCTGTCAGATAAAAGGATAGGAGAGGGAGCAGGGCTGTCCCAGTTCCTTCTTCCAGAAAAGCGCAAGGTGTAGGAAGTAAAGGGTCCTGGAGCACCAAGACAGCTCACTATGCTCCAGAACAGGCGGAATGATAGCAAAGGTACTGGGAGTAAATCCCAGTGAAATCCAAATAAATTCAGCATGGCAGCAAGCATGCCTGGTATTGCATCCCTTGGGAAAATGGCGAGGACAGCCCATTCCCTGCTGCCCTTTCAATGCAGAGATCCTGAGTCATCCTGCCTGCTCCCAGCTACCCACGGGAAGTTCCCCATCTTCACCATAACCAAAGCCCTCCTGTTGTCCAGTGTCACTGCTGTGAAGTTAGCACCACTTTAAATAAGAACTTAAATTTAGCACAGCATGAGCTCAACATCCAGAGAGTGAATAATCCCCATTCATTCATACATCTGATGTTCCTCATTTCTGCATCGATCCCCTCTTCCATTAAGTTGTTTGTTTACATTAAAGTTTGCTAGTCTATATAAACTCCCAACATATAACATCTCTTTTACATAAGATCCATGCTGGAGGGCAGATACACATTCAAGCACCTCAACATGTGAAGTCATGCCTAGCAGAAATGTATAGTGTGGTTATCTCAGAGTCAGAGTAAACACATCAGCCTGTAAATGGCACATGATATAAAGCATCCCGGCAGACAGAAAAGAACATTTCTTCAATAAATGTACTCAATTATTAATTGATTGTATGATAGTCCAAATCTGTCATAAAACATCCTATCAGTTGCTGATGAAACTCCTATTTACTTAATCCTAAATTTATGGGACATTAGAAGATGCTGTATTAGCACAGAAATATGTCAGTGGTATAAAGTATGACCTTCACTGCAGGCTGCTGCCTCACTGAAGAAAATTGTAGGTACTAGTTTTAAGGACAGCTTTGATACCCTCAGATATTACTCTTTGCATAGTTATAGCTGGCTGCTGTACCCTAGCATGGAAAGCTGCCTCTCAGAAATGCTCTTGGCTACATATATTAAGACTATATAAAAAAATGAGTTTCTAATGATTTTCAGGTGAATGAGTGTGAACTTTCTCTAAGGTTAAGAAGTTTAAAATCATCCATGACACTATTATAGCAGGTTCCATGTCTTCAGTGGAATTGGTAAATTGTCAGGATTTTTCTTTTTCCTCCCTTTTCCTTTCTTGCCTAGAAGAAAAAGAACGTACTCCTGCATTGAGAACAACTGGCTGCTTTCAGTTTCTTTACGAAATATGAAAAAGCAGTTTCACATTCACTTCAGAGCTCCACACCAGCAGCAAAGAGGGGCAGCAGCTCCACGTCACTGTCATGTCAGAGACTTTTTTCAGGCATCTTAAGACCTCAGGTTTTGGCTGAGGAGGAGAGCTGTTACTACATCCAGCTGAAGATGAGAAGTTTTAAACAGAATGGAAATGGGTGAAGAGAAGGTTTTGAAAGACACAACAAGAAATTTGCAGACAGAGCTGACTGAAACCTCTTTTTCCCCACACCCAAAGTGAGCTTCCTTACCCTGCCCATTTCCATACACACACAAAAACCCCCACAGGCATTATGCGCTCACAAGAACGCCAAAGCCAAGGAAAATGAAATAACCCATTACATGCTTCTGCTGTCCCCAGCCACATGTTACTCTTATTGTTCACTCAGGGTGTCCAACGTTACTGCTAAACTACCTGAAGCACTCAGGGTAACTCCTGGTGCTGTGGACATCAGCTTTTGCTGGCCAGTTCAGGTGATCTCAGAACAAGCTTGGAGGGAGGGGACCCTGGTGTTAATCATGCTGCTGAAGACAACAGGCTCTGTCCTAGGGTCAACCTTTTAGATCAAGCTAAAAACTGTCTCTCTAAAGATATAAAAACCACTTGGTTTTGTGATGGGAATGAGGGTCCCATGTCCCCTTGCATCTTCAAAAAACTTGGCATGTAACAGCCAACCTTTTTAATATGATTTAAAGGACAAGAAGTAACTCTTTTCCTAGTTCATGATTGACTTTCTCAGTGAGGACAACATCTACAAAACACTTATGCTTTTCTAAGAATCCAAGCAAGACTATTTGCAGAAAGTATTTTAAATTGTATTTGGACACAAGGATAAAAAATAAACAAACAACCAAAACACACAGCCCCACCCCAAAAAACAAAACAAAACAAAACAAAACAAACAAATGAAAAAAAAAAGCCACCAAAAAAACCAAACCAAAAAACACCTAAAGAATGTACTTCATGGTTTGCCTCCCTATTTCAGTCAGGAAGTTTGATTTTACTCCCCAGTTCTTGTTGTCAAATATTTGCAATGAATTTTTAAACAGTTAAAATTCCCGTAGACTTACTGAATGAGTTCATGCTCAAGAATCACATGCAGAAATAGGAGTTATGACTTTTTAGATAAACCAATCAGCAGCAAACTTTTCTCGGCTGTTTTCTGCAGACAGCTAACTCAATTCCCTTTTAATTCTATACCACACTTTAATTTCCAGCATATCCAGGTGGGAGATCAGGATCCAGGCACAAATGCCAGCAGAAGTCAGGAGGGAGGCGAATGTCATTCCCATCTATGTGACACATCTTTCACATCAAGTGGGAAAGTGGTTAAGGGACTCCTACCCAAGCTGCTGCATAAACATCCTACCTCCGCTGCTCCTCGCATCTTTAGTGTCAGGACAGGACCTGTCCTGCTGAGAACACAGAGCTGTCCCACTCTGACCTGGACACCATCCTGCAAAATGGCTTCCTCCAGAGCAATCTGACCAGCTGTTTCTTCTGAAGTGCCTTATTCTGTCTGTAGCCTACTAATGTGTTCCTATAGCACCCAATTTAAGCCATCAAAACAACATGCCTTTGAGCACACTCAATAGGCTAAATTTAAACAGCAATTGCCTACAGTATAGCCATTCAGATATTAAAACTGTAATAAGGCTGGTTTAATAAAATGAAATGCATCCATTTTCAGAAACAAATCCAGTGCTAGACAAGGAAGAGAACAGGGAGATCAGAATTAATATTATCCTTTTCTGATATCTCTTTATTTATAAAATATTGCACACAAGGACTTACACAGGTTGAGATAATAAGAAATGTACATCTCTGCTTGGGATGCCTTTCAAAGCCATCATTCATAAAATGGATAACAAATAATCACAGAATAATTATTAGTATATACCCCTGGAGAAATGAGACCAGACAGTTAAGTTTAGTCACAACGTGTTTGAGAGGAAATTTCTCTAAACCAAATTTGATCGTGGTGCAGACAGTGTCCAATCAATTATGGGATTTATGCTTTTAACATGCATTTTAAATTAAACTGCTTAAATAGTCACAGGAGGAACATGAAGGATTTCTGTGCTGCTTGGCTGATCAGATTTCACAATATGTCATACAAGATAAAGCTGTATATGTACTGCAAATGCTCTAGGGAGAGCACCACAGAGAATGGGTACATCAAACGTGCTGAATATCCTCTTCTTCTCAGGGTTCTCATCCAGTGCCACTGACTGCAAGGCTCCCTCTGCCTTCATCAGTGGAAACCACTACCACCGAAGCACTAGAAATGATCTTTTTTGGTTGATCCTATTTCTGCATGAATTATAAATTCAAATTAAAGTCTAATAAATATTTTTGTTTCCAAAAAACTTTTTGAGAAATATTTTTTCTTTCTCTTCTACTCTCTCACAAGCCCTTTATTTGCTCCCATCAACATAACTTGAATTATGTCATAGCTACACAGAAAGTCTAAAAGTCTCTGTAGTAGCACACTGTGTAACATACATTAAAGAAAGTAGGAGTCTCAAACAAAAAGAGGAGAAAAGAAAGCTGTGAAAGAAGGCAAATCCCCAAAACATTTCAACCTTCAGCTTTCAGCAAGCTGAAAATTATACAATAGGAAGAAACTCTGAGGGCAAAATCCAACTACATGCTAAGGCAGCAGAAGGGCTATCTACCATTTAATCCTCAAAGGACATGACCATTTAGGTGCTAAGCCCTCCTGCTGGATCACAACACAGAAGTGATTATCATCCTTGGAGAGCAAGCTACAGAGAGCTTCTCTGTCAGTCAATCTTGAAATGATCTCTTTCCTCTTACAACTCATTTTCCAACTTGGCCTGCAGTCACTCGCTAACACACATTTCACTACATGCTTATAACGCAAAGGCTGAAATGCTGCACAAGGAAAACTGAATTTTCCACTCTATTATAACTGCAGATCCATGTTGATGTGAATATGGGGTCTCCAAGAGAAAGGTTTGGGCTAGGCCAGTGCAATAAAAAGGTCTACCCTCCTGAGTTTGTGGGAGTCCTTCTTTCACAAAGGAAGTGAGAGAAACTTTGTTTCATGTGACATGACAGGCATCTAACTTCACCCCACATGAAAATAAGAAGAAAACCATGATCATGGTTTCAAAGAAGTCTAGCTGGGAGAAATGGAGAGTGAGCCACTGAAGCCAGTGCCAAGATCCTAGAAGGCAGACTGTCCTTTGGACTGTAAATGGGTGTGTTTGTTCACATGGGGAGCGTTTTACAACTTGTTCTTGCATCTTTGCTTGGTGTGAGATACTTTCCAGGTTAGGAGGAGATGCTGGGCACCTGGACCCACACCAATACCAACATACAAGGTCTGAACCTGTCCTCTCTAAAGAGAGTTATAAAATTCTTGCTGCACGCACTGGAAGGCTTTTGAACAGGCACCCTCTGTCACAGAGATGGAGCTGCTGCTACACTGTGCGCTGGGGCTCAGCTCAGCAGAGGCTGCAGGCACCTTGGCTCAGCTGGGGATGCAGCTCACCTCCCATCCCTCTCTCATTCCTGCCACTGTAGGGCAGCATAAACAGCCAGGTGGCTGACAAAACCTAACAGAATTTAATGCTGAGGACTGTGAGGTGGCCAGCAAACATTGCAGTGGGGCTTACAGGGGTTAGAGGCTGCTGTCAGGAAAGGAAAACCAGAAACCTGAGGGACAGACTGGAAAGGAAACGGAGAGAAATAAGTAACATAACCTGCCACATTTCTACAAGAAGGGCTGTGTTTCTCCCTGCTTTCGGCTCATTGAGGCCATACTGCAGGCAGAGATAAATATATACACCTCAGAGAACTACCAGGTGCAGGACTAGGCCCTAGGGATGAATTTCTCTCTTAGCACCAAATGGCTTTGTTGCAGAGGAAGGCAGAAAAGATGGGCTGAGATGCTTGAGGCAAGATTTTGTGTGAGATCTTAACATCAAATGAACCTCACTGTGGATATCCCACTTTTGAAAATGTAAGGCTCCATGCTTGACAGGATTATGCCTATCCATGTAACATGAGACGCAGCTGGCTAAGAGTGGTCCTGCAGGCTCCTGTTTTGACTCTGCCAGTGTTATGTTCATGAGTGTCAAAAGGAGGTGGAAGTTAAAAGGAAAAAGAAAGTGGCCTATGGTTTCAGAAACATCTTTTTTGTACAAAAGGAAGTGAGTATGCAAAAATAAAATAGTATCCCCAAAATAAAATAAACAGTATCCCCAAAAAGATTGCACTCTGCAATCTTTTCTTTTTTTTTTTTTCCCTTTTTTTTTCCTTAAATAATATGAAAACATACGAGAAAGGAAATAAAAATGTAAAAGCTGAGAGCTTAAACACAGAAGGACTTGAAGGGACCTGTTAGGCAGGGAAGTGCCATCAGCAAAACATTGATTTGGTTTCCCTGGGGAACTCTGCTCTCCTGGGAATGCCTAGTATAGGTACTGAGTTAGCATAGCCAGCACCCTCCTCAACTCAAGGAGTCCAAGCTTGATGGCCTGTCATTTGCGGGGGACAGTCCCACCCAGGGAAGTATGGCCCACTGCAGGAGAATGCAGTCCACACTTCCTGCTTGGCAGAGAATGAGCTGCTTCTCCTCCCCCGAAGTGCAGTTTTGCATTGAGCTATCATTCGCAAGCCCATGGGCCAGCCTGAGTCAGTCTGGATGGGTGGACACAGGGCACATCCCTCAGATCGACAGGGCTTCCACGGCCTTCTCGTACATGCGCTCCAAGATGCGGTGGATGCTGGCGAAGCCTGGCCGGTCAGAAGGTAGCTTGCTCCAGCAGAGGCGCATCAGGTTGTAGAGCTCCAGGGGACAATTGTCTGGGCAAGAGAGGACATTCCCATCCCTCACATAGTAGATGACCTCCTCGTGAGCCATCCCATAGTAGGGCTGCATGCCATAGGAGAAGATCTCCCACAGCACCACCCCATAGGCCCACACATCAGACTCTGTGGTGTAGCGGTTGTAGAAAATGGACTCAGGGGGCATCCAGCGGATGGGGATGGCATCATTTTCATTTGCCTTGTAATAGTCGGCTGAATACATGTTCCTTGAGAGACCAAAATCAGCTATTTTTACAACCATGTTCTCCCCCACCAGGCAGTTCCTGGTAGCCAAATCCCGGTGGACAAACTTGCGCTCGGAGAGGTACGCCATACCAGCAGCCACCTGCTTGGCAATGCAGAGCTGGCTGGTGCAGCACAACGCCAGGGGGTTGGGGAGGCAGATCCGCTCATCCAGGCTCCCATGCACCAGACTGGAGAGGTTGCGGGGTGAGCGGTCACGCAGGTACTCATTTAAATCTCCATACGCCATGTACTCAAACAGCAGGCACATTGGTTTCCCAACAGCACACACACCTGGAAGAAGATAGATGCACCACACAGGTCATTTGGGTTCTGTTGGGCAATACAAAAAAATACAGAAATACTTACAGAAAGGGGACACTTTCAACAGTGCATGAAGGGGCAGAGAAAGGAGAAGCATGCAAATACCATCAAGAACGCATGTATCCCTTTGAGTCTCTGAAGCTCCTTCACCAGGTATCTAATGCTGAGCTCTGTGGGAGATGCTAACAAGACATGCAGCTGCCTGATTTTTCTGGAATCCCAGGAAAGAGACATTCTTTTGGAGCTATGTTCAGTTAACAGCCCAGTCCTGCTTAATAGAAATATTGCCTCTTCCCAGGTGCAACTGGAAGAACATACTTTCAGGAAGTAACCTTTATAGCTCTGATCAAGGTATTTTTTTAATTCTTTTGTTTGTTGTAATTACTGCACTTATATGTGTCTAGGGGCTACATATATGCAGGAAGACTTCAGGAGTAATCAGAAGGGGCATGTTCAAGGGCTCATCAGAATTCTTGAAATGCAAAGACACTCCCACTACAACTTCTTCTGCTCATAAGCTCATGCAAAAAATACTGGCTCTAGAAATTCCTTTTGTCATGAAAAATACTCAAAAACGAAAGAAAAACAAATTAAAAACAGACATCAGAAAGGAGAGATTTGCCGCATCTGATAACACGCAGAGTTTAGCTCTCCTGAAGGGCACATGCTTGGACCTACACCAGCTTTACTAGGGGCCAGCATCAATACAGGACCCCACTGACACTGTTTCTATTGAGCATACAATGATACTGCAAACATTTTTGCATGCCTATTATTAAGTTGCCAACAAGCAATACCCAGCATTTAAAATGTATGTGATTTGCTTTCTTAGGGCCATCATTTAGCAACTGCTGAACCAGTGAAATCTGAAATTCTCATTGATGACCTAACACTTGAATCTTTGAGGAAACAGATAGCTGTTCCCAGTGTGATAAAATAAGGATCTGACAAGCATAAGTAGTGTATGCGAGAGCTTTATTGTCTAAGCTGTCTCCAACAACATGGCTTTTCTCCACATCTCCATGATCTGACACTACTTTGCTCCTGTATTTTTGCCCTTTCCTGACCTAAAGTGTATTGACAATAAATACAATGTTTATTTGAGTTCGCGGCATTTCCTGCTTTTCATTTCTGTATCTAAAGCACTTGTATCAACCCAGCTTTCCCAAATCTGGGATTTATCTATTTCCAAATTTTGCGCAGCTTCCTATTGAAATAAATTAGGATCTCAGCTTCCTGTCTGTAGGCATCAGGTCTGCATACAATAATTTAGAGCAGGATTGCCAGGTGAAACTGGCTAGCAAAACCTACTTCACTCAAAACCTGAAAATCTACTGAAATAAAATTTGGTAAGCAGCTTTCTTCAGAGAACAGTGCACTATTACACAAGCTGCAGCTTTGAGACTTTCTAAAAAACCCAATAAACCAACGTTTCCTTTCAGCTGGAGAGGAGAAGGAAGGAAGAGACCATTTTTGTGGTTGCCTTTTCTCGTTTATTTGTTTCATTTTGTTTTTTTTCAATGCTGGTGACTGTTCAGACATCACAATAGTAAGTGGGACCCATAAAACTAACGAGACTTGTGCCTGGCTTTTTTTAAGTACCCGTAAAATAAATCACAGCCCCAGGGAGCTTGTGCCTTCCCTGAAGACATGTGCCAATGTTACAAAACTGGAAGCAGAGCTAGGCAACAAGATGATCAACAATATACTCAGTGCAGGACAAGAAGGTTTTATTACAGTGCACCATCCTGTTAAGGCAACAGCATCAGACCTACATTTTGAGACTTGTTCTGGTGGAAAAGTTAGCAGAGCATGCACTGGCACATAGAAAAGCTCACCAGCACTGAATGTGTGTTCACCCCTGCACCCCCAAAAACCCCATAGGAGATTTGCAGAAGGTGGTACACTGTACATGGGCGTCTTATCCAGATACCTAAAAGCTTGACGATATTTGGATTGTCAAACTCTGCCATTAGGGCGGCTTCCCTCTGAAAGTCAGCCTGCATGTCTGCAGATGCTTCCTCCTTCAGCATCTTCACTGCCACCATTGTGAAAGGCTCGTATGGCAGCAGCCCTGGTGCCCTGCAAGGAGAAGACAGAAAGGAAAGCATCAGTAATGGATGCATGCACACTAAATGTAGGCTCTGACCTGGTGCGAAAGGATAGGATGATAGAAGAAAAAAAGAACAAAAAGGGTGGAAGGCCCCATCACTGACTGAAGACACGTGAAAGACCATCTTCACCTCTTGGGTATGCCTGCCTTGCATAGTGCAGAGACATTTAGTTTAGTTCAGGGGAGACTAAATCCAGTACAGCTCCTTTTTATCACTGCTCTTTCTGCTTACAGGCTCTTTATCATGTCTAGTAAAGAGTTAAGTAACTAACAGGCTGGTAAGCAATAGCCTCTTCCTGCGTTGGAAACTTCATGGAAGGCAGGATGGACTCACTAGTCCAAATAATTTGCTAATAGTAATAATGGTGTAATGACTGACCATAACAGAATTAAAAATAAACCTGGTTTATATGAAAATGTTAAAAAAGCCTCTTTCACTGTGTCTTGTCCCATACCTGGCGCCACAGTGGCATTGGTACATCTGGCTACTATTAGAGTGGAAGTAATAATTACAGTAAGTATGTTTCCCTGGGTTTGTAAGGAAAATAGCCTTTTGCCACTGTTCTGCTTGTGTGTGTGCCTGTAATTCAACATGTTATAAACCATTAGCTAATTTCAGCTGAATTTAATGTGATGGAGCTGAGGTATAGGAAATAGTTATGTTTCTGGAAGTCTTATGGAAACAGGTGACAGGCCAGAAGGGACAAAGTATACATGTGCCCTGTCTGAAGAACAAGGTAATGCCTGAATAAGACATGATTGAATAGTCAGCTAAAGCTTAGAGAGACAAATCTATAGGAAACACAGCTTTCTGACTTAGAGCAATTACAGACTCATTTTGGTTTCTTATCCAAAGGTCAATGCACCCTCAAAAGTTTAATTACATAGCCTTGCCAAAGATTTAGAGGTAGCTGTTGCCAAAGAAGAGCAACTTCCCACTCTTCAAACATGCGTCAAACTTCAGACGTGCATTTTGTTGCCCATGCAAATTCTTCCCAAGAGTCCTGCAGTCAGAACACGTTCCTTAAATGCATCTAGCCAGATCCCATGGAGAGTTGTGCCCATTTACGTGTCATGTTACTACTACAGCCCAACTGCCCTCCCATTGCTCAAATGCCAGGTTATGTTACTGCTCAGTAGCCCCAAGACGAGGTTCCGATTTCCAAAGCAAACTTCCAGTTTCCTTGTCATCTACTTGAGACATATGGCAGTTGCAACAGTTGCACTTGGATGCTGTAAATGTCAAATGTCAGAAGATGGCAAGGTGCCCATCCAGAAAGGAATTTCACAGGAGGCCAGATCACATTTGAAACACTAGGGTGAGGAGGTCTGGTGTGCTTGAGCACAGAAGCAGGCTCCACACTTGTCTGCTACTGCCTCTGTTATAGCAAAATGTCTTGGGTTTTTTCCCCTCAGTGCTGGCAGCAAGTTTCAAGTCCAGGAGGAGCGAAGTACCAGTACCTACCAGCTGCTGTCTAATATCAGCACTGGAGAAAGTCAGTAGCAACAGCCTAAAGAAACCAGTAGAGTATTTAAAAGTAAAAATAGCAGGGCCTTTATCTCTTCCAAACAGCCTCATTGTAGATTACCACTCATCACTGGCTAGCAGATCTAGGGTCGTGCCAAAGCAAAGGCAGGCACAGCTCCCCCTTCCATACTTTGGAAAGAGAAACTCACTTCAGGCTAAAATCCTGTAATGAAAACTAACTTAAATATAACTTCAGTGAGATTAAGCTGCACAAAGCCTTTTAACTTGCTGTTAACTTGCCTTTAGGCAACAGCAAGTAATTTCACCCTTGGTAACGTGTGCTGATTCAGCCCAGTTCTTAGCAGACCTGGGAAATTCACACTGATCTGGAAGAAGCACAAAATGCAGTTTTTGCAGAGAGCTGTTGAACCTGACCTCTTTGGTGCCCAAAATACAGTGTTTGAAAAATGGATAGCGGCACATCTGCAAGGGAACAAGAGGAAGCCACTGCTTCTGAAATTAACCAGGAGATTTCTGGCAGCAGGATGGAACATGGAGTGCTTTCTACAAAGTAGGCAAACTTCTCATAGAACTGGGCAGCATTAACAGAAATTACCTTGGGTTTCCTCTCTCATGATTATCTAAATGCTTAGAACAAATATCCACTGTGTACAGGACAGCAGCTGTCCTCACCTTGTTCGCCATCAATGATCTGTGCAACACTGGCAGCATTTGGCTTTTAGGTACCTGTCATTCGAAGAACTAAGCAGAGGTGCAGCCAGGGATTTCACTCCAAGCCTACTTTCAGAGAGTGCCTGACTTTTAAGTTTCAATCAGGTGTTCTTTCAAGAGCAGTAAAAAAACCAGAAGCAGCTTGAACCTGTATTTGAGATTGTGTCCTGTCCCCCATTTTCATCAGTATCACAGCTGGGTAGCTTCTGTTAGATAAGTAAATGATGCAATTAACATTCCCTGGGGCTGACACAGACCTGTCTTTACCCTGTTCTTTGGAGAAATTCATATCTGGTCAGGAGAGTGCTCTTAATTAGCAGCAGCTTCTTTTGTTGACAGTATTTTGGATTAACATCCACACTTTTTTTCAGCTATATTTGAAAAAGCAGGTCAAAGAAACACCCTTTGCACTTGGAAAGAACACAAGGAGACTCCTGTCAGAGAATCTCTGACCTTAAGGACAGCCTTGCCTCTTGCAGAGATGATGAGCTGTGCCTTTGCAGTGGAGGTCTACTGGCCTGCTAGCAAAGACCCCATATCAAGGCTTTTAGGCAATCTTAGCCTGGACCATGCAACTCCACCTCTGGGAGAAAACTTGCACGCTGGTCTGAGTTGAATTGTACAGGGCTGATGCTCTGGTAGTGTGTGGCACCAGCATGGTCCTCCCTGGGGTAGATGATCCTGAGTTGACCACCATGAGTCAGTCAGAGCAGACCTGAGCTGGACCCTAAATCTTATTTGAAGGATATCTGGTTACTTCCTCATCCTTTCAATATGATGCTGCCTCCAGTGAAGACAGCAGCCTTTCAGGAGAAGCTAGTAAATGATAGCCAGATGCTTCCTGTCCTAACATGTTGCTTGACCCAGGAGTGAGTAAACACTGAATCAGGACTCACAGCATGCCAACTGGCAAAGACATTGCTGGCACCATGCAGAGACCTGTGTTTACAGGAGAGGGAGAAACATGAGAACAGAAGTAAAAGGGTTGCTAAACTTAGCTCAAGATGTCCATTTAACACATGTAGACATGTACATTTTATCCGAGACGGGAAGGCAATCAATTTGAGTTGTGACAACTTCACTAACCTGCAGGGATGCACAGCTGGTACTACTGGACCAGCAGTTTGCACTGATGCGCCAGTGCTGCACAGAAATGCCAGTGGCCTAGCTGTTCCCTGGAAATATAAGGCCTTGGAGGGACTTTTGTTAGAGATATGAATAAGGAAGCCCCTCAGAAGCAATCTTTCTGTGGCTCCTTTCCTGAGCCAGAGAGAGCAAGGGTTTCTTAGGGCACAGTAGTAGGGTACAATCCACTTTGCAAATGCTGGCTAGGAAGATGTGCTGCTTATTTTTTATTCCCTTCTCTTTTTCTCGCTGTTCTATTGACAATAGCAAAAAGGTTTAATTTTAAAAGAGATTGCAGCACTGGAGAGAATGAAATCCACATCAAAGGTGTTTACACCACTTTAGTACTTGCTTAACCCAGCTTTAGTGACGTTTGAACACCCTTTGATAGGTCCTGCTCAATGTGAGTGAGAGTCATTTCCAGCTCAGAAAGGTCTGTGCAGCGCTTAAATTATCCTGAAGTTCCCAGCACAGAGCTGAAGCAGAACTTGGCAGGAAGACCACTTATCCAGTGTGGTGAGGACCCCAGCCATGCCAGTGGAAATGTGACACTCTACACAGCATCCTGAGTGCTACACTGAGGCTGGGATGAGGGCTGCCCTGTACACCTCTGCTGGATCACAGGCAGTGACCCAAGCTCAGCTGCGAAGTGGTTTCTACAGCTTTGCTCTCTTTTCAAGAAGAGGTATGTTCAGCTTTGCCATCCAGGCTAGCAATTAATTACAGGCTAAGCATCTGTGATTTTCACACTGCACACCCTTCAAACTTTTTCAGTGTCCTATTCTTCTGTGTTAAAGAAAAGCATGCCTGCATTTATTCCATTAGAAAAAATGCAACCCTTCGTAAGAAAAAAAATCCATCATAGCCATTGAAACTCTTTCCCTGCTCTTTAACACATTTAACATGAGCATAATTCATTTCCTAGCAGATACATCAACAGCATGATCATAAATATTAAAAGTATCTGTAATTATGACTGCTTTTTTCAAGAACAGTCCTTTGACTTTGAAGTCAAAGGGAGCAGTTCCACCAGGCAGGTCTTGGCCTGTGGTGGAACCCTGACACTTCCCTGTTCTTTTGAGGTCATCATACACTACTCCAGATAAGCTACAAAATCAGCCACATCCCAGATTTGTTAACAGTACAGAACAAAGAAAACTGTCTTAAATAAACATAGAACTCGACAGTCTGCCCACTTTTAGGAATTTGGGGCTGGAATTTTCCAAGGACTGTAGTACTGACCAAAAACTGTTCTGCAGAAATTACAGACACTGCCCAGGTTAACAAGACACCCTCCATCCACCTCAGTTCAGGCAGAACTAGGTTCATTGCTGGGTTTTTCAATTAAATATTTTTCACATTTGAAGAAGTGCATGATCTCACCTCCCATGAGATTTAACAGAACTGGGATCTCATCTAATACCTTAAATTTAAAACAGGCAACAATGGCTGCAAATTCCAAGAATAATGAGTAAGTAGAAGGGGACACTCACACACACATAAAAAATTGGCCTAAGTAGGTTGGGTTTTTAGGGGATTTTTGGTTTGGTTTGGTTTTGCCACTGAATCAAATGGAAACTGGGTCAGGACCTAACTGTAGCATGAAACATTGCCCTCTGTGGTAGTTACTGGCCAGTGCTGGCGTTATAAAAGAGGACACAACACACTGACTGGGAAATGCAAGGATTTCACAATAAATCACATGTCAGAAGCAATACTTTTGGCAAAAAGAGTGATGACAAATTTAGCTAAGTTTTTACACCAAACTTTGGTATGTGAGTAAAACATTGTATCTACGAGAGAGAACAAAAGAGTCATTTGTGACAAAAGTTTAACAAATAATCAACAGAAAGCAATGGACAACGGAAACAGTAATTTAAGCCTGAGTATATGATTTGGTACACATGCATTTGATCTTGGTTTGAGAGAATGAATGAATGAATCATTTCCAGTGCCCAGATAAAGCGGTTGCCTGACAGCAAATTTTTCCCTGCTACCTCCAGATGAAGACTCACACACAAGCCACTTACCTTGCTTGGAAGACTCTCCCAAATGCTCCTTCCCCAATATCTCTCACATATTCAATATTATTCCTGGGATATTCCAGGCTGAGCAATTTTGGATTGAGGAGAAGGGGCATCCTTTGGTACATCGGGTTGGGGTGCAGCCGGTCCAGGAGGAGTTCGGAGGGCAGAGTGGTAAGCGTTGGTGTCTCTGACTCTCTGAAAAGATGGAGCAGTTTACAGTCAGTATGTGCATAGCCCTCAACCAGGAGATACTTATCTATTTGCATCTTCTCCAGGCTGGTTTCCTCCAGGATGGAAAACGGAGGTGCAGCAGGGCTGTTGAAAGTCTTGCAGCAAGATGGCATGCCATGTCTCCAAAATAGCCACTAGGCCACACAGACTCATGAGGACTTGCACTGGGCTGCCATAGGCAAAGGGAAGACTGCTCCCCACCTAATAGGCATTAATGGGACTATGCTCTCAGAAATAGGCAAGCCCTCTTTCAAAGCAGTATTTGTTGCCTCAAATTAAGTCCTGAAGTTCACCTTTTTTTGTTTTTCCACAGTTTTCGCTGGCGGCAGCAAATCAAAGTCACAATGCTGAGGATCACAACCAGGGCAAAGGTGGAGATGATTGAGATGATAACAGTCATGGAGTATGTAGGGGAAAATGGAAGAGGAGGTGGCAGATTTGGAGTCTCTCCATTTGGTTTTCTTGTTCCTAGTGCTAATGATGCTGTAATGCAAACAAAACCAAAAGGTTATGCTTTTGCTAGTTTAGAGGGCTTTTTTTAAGACGTAGTCACGGAGTCAGCCTAATGAGAGATCTGGAAGTGCTGACTGACATCTGACTGAACATGAGCCAGCTTGTGCCCAGGCAGCCAAGAAGGCCAACAGCATCCTAGCCTGTATCAACAATAGTTGATACCAAATATGAAACTCAGGATCTGGTAAAGACCAAGACACAGTTCCCATTGAGCTGGGAAGGAATGTTTGCAAGATATACAGATAGGAACTCACATCTGATGGTCTCAACAATATTCAAATATAGTAATGTCTGCAGTGGGAAAGATCAATGGTCTTCAATGTGGACCACAATGCATCATGTGTCCTAAAAATAATTTTCAGGGAGGAGTGTAATACCAAGTAAGTACACAGTGATACTTTCCTGAAATATCCCCTTGCCTCCAGCAATTTGTGTCTTGGTGACCTTATGGGGCAAATACGGTAAATGAGTGTAAAATACATTTGGCTGTATAATTAAAAAAATAATGTTAATGTAGGCAACTGCTGGGTACTTTCTGAGACACTGTAGAAAATCTAATCTGCACATGCAATGACTGAGAACAGAAAGAAATTTAAATCATTCTTTTTAAGGCCAGCTAAACTGATTCTGACTTGTATTCCCTTAAGTACACATCAGCCTTGCTCTCTGCAAGCATTATTGTCTTACTTCCAAACACTGCTGTCCAGAAACTGTGCATCATGGATGAAATAATTTTAAAAATCATTCTGTTCATTGGAAAATAAATAACAGAAAGACTTAATTCCAACATCACAGAGCGAAGATATCTTTTCCAGATTTGTTTTTAGTTAAGTTTGTTTTTTTGTTATTGAAAAAAAATTGCCACAAGCAAAACAACTTTGGAAAATAGCCCAAATTCCTACCTTGTCCTCAAAACACAGTGTGGCAAATCTGTTTTTCATAATACCACAGGAAATTTGATTTTATCCTTTGGCTTTAACATAATATGGCATAAGGAGCTCAATTTGCCTATCTTCATAGTCATTTAAGGTGCATGTTTCATCTTCTGGTTAAAGATGCTGAGTGAATCTCTGAGAAGAACCAGGACTGACTGAGTCCTGAACACGGGACAGACTGGTGTGGTCATGATGCAAATGCTTTGCATGGCCCCAGACAACAGTGACAGAAATCATAAACTGTAGTTGCCTACCATCTCCACAGGGAGACACGTTGCAGTATTCCCAGGTCACGGATGGGTCTTTTGTGTAGCACCAGGGACGTTCATTCTCACCTCCTGGATTGCGGCAGTAATTCTCAGCGTCAGACAGCTCAGGGAAAATCTGAGGAGTCCTCCTGTGCAAATGGGGAGCCTTGAGGGAGGAAACAAATTGGATTATTATTTCAGTATAATTCTTTTCCTGCTGGTATTAGCAAAACAAAACCAAAAAAAACAAAGGAGTAAGGAAAGGCTGAGGTAAAACAGCCTTTCAAGTGGCCTGCTAGAATGACAGAGAACACATCCTGCCACAGAAAGGGGAACTTGCAGACTGAAATATGAAAAGAGTGTGAAACACCAGTGAACTCAATAATGAAAGCAATCTATCCCCCTGCTCAGCCCTTCAACTGGGACAGGGCTGCCCAGCTCTGGGAAGCTCTTAGGAGAAGCAGACCTCAAGCATAGGTCTCTGTTCAGTAGGTCTCACACTGGTGCGCACCTGGTCGCTCCACTTCTGGCAGGGAATGCCAGAGACTGTGACGTTGGCCCAGCCCTGGTAAAATTGTCCATTGCCGCTGTAGCAAGTCCCTGGGGAAAAAAACAAATATGGGGTCAAGCATCTCAGACCATGTGCTGCAGCAAGGACTCATAGGAATAAACTTCATGTCATTACATAAGAGCACATGGCAATCAGCAATGTATCTGAAGCGCATATAAGGACCAGACAACTGCAGGCAGGGAACTCCTTAGACTCCTGTTGGCACTTAAATGGATTTTGAGCTCAATACATAAGATCAAATCTGGTAAAACTCCAAAGAGGGAACTGGAGCTCCTTCAGACTGAGGAAACAGGCCATGCACCTGCAGTGGTTGTGCTGCATTTACCCAGTTCACAGCCCTTCCACACTGGCAGTGCAGAGCACAACCACAATGAAGCCACCCATGCTATGCCAAGACAGAAAGCAAACTGCAGCACTGGCTGCATGATTTCCAGCCTGCACTCTTACAGGGGCCCTAGCAGGAAGACATCCATATCCCTGACACAATAACAGAGGGCTGAGATTCATAAATTCCCAAATTGGTATACCTCCTGCCTGCCTCTTGCTTGTCTTCTTAGATTGAATGCTTGGAAAAAGCTTATGGTTTCCAGCATGTGTTCCCATGGCCCAAGGCATCCAAATGCCTCAGAAAAAGGAGTGACCATTAACTTCATGAACACACTTAAACTATCAGAAATGCAAAGTAAAATGCTCAGACTTAGACTCCTTTAACTAACACATAAGTTACCACGTTATGCCTCACATCTGCAACAAGCTAACAACCCCACATGGCCAGCACCTATACTCTCTTCTGGGGGGTAAAATCTTGTTAAGCTGCCCTAGTACACAGCTGTTTATCTAAGCCCATTATTTTTAAATGTCTCACATTCAAAGGCAAAGAAAGCAGTGCCTGAAACCTGTCTCATGACGCAGCTAGTAACCAATATGAGAAAAACTTTTGCAGAGATCTGAAATAAACTTCAGTGTAACACCTTTAAGGAGCAACGTGGAGAGTTTTAGGGACAGCAGCAACATTCAGGAAGAACCCCTGAGTCCTTGGAAAATGCAGGTGCTGTTGTACATAGTCTTGCTAAAATGAGGACAGAGGGAATAATAAAGATGGTCCGACTGGGTTTAATGAATAACTTCAATGGACAAGCTAGAAAATGGTTTCATTTATGCTCCCAAATCTTTGTGCACATAACAACGGATCCAAAGTAAAATAGAGGGGGAAATATCACAAGAATGTTACTGTTATCCCTCCTGATTCATGACCCAATAGTGTACACCTGTGCAACGCCATTCTGGGAAAATTCTGCGAAAGCTGATAAGAAGATGATACATTTACAGAGAAAGAGACCATGCCCTGAACTTGCAGACTAATGGGCTGAAATCAGCCCATGACTGCACCACTTATTTGCTGGCATTTGTCCCTCATGCTCCTTTCCCCAGGGAGGGGATGGCTGCAGCTGTGGGCTGTAAGCATTAGGCATGATGCTTGAATGCCCACTGGGCACTAAAGAACTTATCTCCAGGTGTACAGCACTTGGTGGCTGAGGATTGGGTGGCCAGGTAGAGCCAAGGCCTTCCCAGGAAAGTAAATTCCATGAAACTCTCAATTTCACTTTTTCACTTTCTTCCTCCATGCAGAAGGTGCCTGCCACTGCGAAATCTGCAGACCTTACCTGATGAGAAGCATGGCAAGGAGGGAGGTTCTTCCTTCTCCAATTGGACAAGTTCAGTGGCTAAGCTTTAAAACTGGAGTTGCATGTCAGTTGGAAAAGCTGGATGTGCATGTTTCAGCCAGGAGCAGCAGCAGGGCAGAAAGCTGACCAAAGTCATAGCAGCACTGTGGGGGGTGGCTGGATCTCACCACTGGTCATTGAGGGTAACGTGAGTAACAACCAGCCTTCATTGGAGCTGATTGGAGGAAAGTGTAAGGCCAGCTTGATGTAGGTAACCATGTCAGTATCACTAACAGCGCAGAAGGCTGGGATGTATCAAAAATACTAAATATGGATAAAGCAATCCTTGAATCAATGGGTAGAAAGAAGGAGAAGCAGCTGGAAGGGAGGGTACCACCTAAAAGCACCATGCCTCTCTAATAGCTTTCAACAGTTACCATTCTACTTCCTTGTCAGGCTCTGAAAAGCTGGGAATGTGTTTCCCCATACCTTGGATGTGGAAACTCAGGCATTCCCTGGTAATAACGTGAATCCACCCAGCTAGGACCGGAACAAAACACAAAAATGCTGCGCAAGCTGCATCCTCAATAAAGAACATCATGCCCACCTCTAGAAACACAGAGCCTGGAGCAGACTACTTACTGGTTATATTTTCCTTCTTAAAATCTGTAAACAGACAAGACATGACATAAGGAGGGGTTGTCCAGGATATGACATAACTGGGTGCTATCTCAGGAGCATGCTATGGGAAAAAGTTCCCTCCTAGCAGTGCTTAAGCAGCTTGCTTCTTTGCAGTGGCACCTGAATGACAATTTTGCCATCATTAAGACTGATTTTGGCAATGAGATTGTTATGACCTTCTTAGTAAAGAGCTAGGCTTTATTGCCTTGAGGGGTTTTTCCCTCACACTGGTTGGATGAGACAGGCAAGCAGCCAATGAAGCTGTCACAGTTCCATCCACAGGCACTGACAGGAGTGTACCCACCATCAGCCTTTCCTTTAGTTGTAAATTATGGTTCAGATCCTTTCCCACTCCCTCACCACGAAGAGAGTTCTCCAAACAATGGGCAGCACGTGCCACCTTACCAAAGAAAGGGATGCGGGTGCAGGTGCTGGGGTCCTGGTGCAGGCTAGGAAGCCTGTTGCATTCAGGAAGAGTTAGCAACATCAACCCTGGCTTGTAAATCCCCTTCCGAGAGGTTTCCTCCATTGACAGCCATTCCTTAAAGCAGTAGAGATCCTTTACAGCAAGGCAATTCTCTCTACATTATTTTGCAAAAAACAGTGAAATATAGCAGTCAATGGCTTGATAACAATAGCAGCACTTAGCAGTTATGTGTGCAGGGGTTATGCAGGCTTACAGAAATCCATTAACAGGGTTACAACTTTAAGCCAGTCTGTCTGGCTCATAAACCATAAAGGAAACTCTGCATAAAATGCAGCAGCTTCCTTTAAGAAACCTATAAAACTACATTTTTAATGAAGCAGAATTATGCTCACAACACATATTGCAGTCTGTGAGGAGGTCATAATTTAGAATTAAACTTGACTAGGGATGTTAAAGGTAACAGGAAGGGATTCTATAGGTACATTGCGAATAAAAGACAGACTAGGGACAACATGGGCCCTCTCCGGAAGCTATCAGGAGAACTGGCTACCCTGGATTTGGAGAAGGTTCTTAATGACTTCTTTGCCTCGGTCTTCACTGGCAAATGCTCTGACCACACCACCCAAGTCTTGGAAGGCAGA
>WYDI02033156.1:0-20298 GCA_009867235.2 Psittacus erithacus | reverse complement strand
ACAGGGGAAATTTAGATTGGATATAAGGAGGAAGTTCTTTACTGTAAGGGTGGTGAGGCACTGGAATGGGTTGCCCAAGGACGTTGTGAATGCTCCATCCCTGGCAGTGTTCAAGGCCAGGTTGGACAGAGCCTTGGGTGACATGGTTTACTGTGAGGTGTCCCTGCCCATGGTAGGGGGGTTGGAACTAGATGATCTTAAGGTCCTTTCCAACCCTGACTATTCTATGATTCCCATCTTTTGCTACAGATATATTGACATCTTCTACTAATAAACATCATGTTCAGAATTTATCATAGCATTTTTTAGTACATTCTGAAAATCTCACCTGTCCTCTGTAAATTGTACACTAAAGTGTCATCTAATAAAGACAAGAGGTGAGATGCAATTCTTCATCTCCTTAAACTATTTTCCCGTATTTTTAATCTCACAGAATCACCCACCTAATTTTCTTTTTTTCTCCACAGAAAGCTTTTAGTTCCTTTTTTATCTGTCAGCTGTCTGCAGCAAAACGGTTACAGTGCCAGGTGAAACAAGAGACCTAACTGTCTCCTACCTAGTGTATTACCTCCATAACAATGTGAAACATTCACTGACAAGGACTGGGTTTTTTTGCTTCTTTAACTGTTCCTTAGACCAGAAACTGCTAGTAAAGAAGGCTAAGTCAGAAAAATGTGCTCTATAAGGAAAAAAAAAAAGGAGGGGGGAGAAACAAAAAAATCGCAACAACAACCATACCAAACTGGTAAGTTTGAGGATTAGTTGCATTACTCAATTTATCAGTGATTTACTTATTTATGTACTCATTCTTGAGAACCTCAGTTGCAAAACCAGCTTTGAGAGTATGTGCAGAGATTGCTTTCGTTGAGCTCAGCTGAAGCCCTTTGCTTCATCCTTTGCCCACATCCTTTGCAACCACCACACACCAAAGAAAGGTATCTCTGAGGTTCGTGGTGAAGATTTTAAACAAATTCTTCACCTGATGGGCTGATGCAGTCTCTTTACTTATACCATAGTTTGGGGAAGAATAGATGGCCATGAGTTTCAATGATGACTAACAACACTGAAAACACTCTAAAAGCACCTAAAGGACGGAGGCCATTGGGAATTCTACCATGGCAGCAGCTTTTCTGCAACAGTAATGGATGCCCTTCAAGTCTGCAGGCTGGAGCCATCAAACCCTAGCTGTGCTGTGCTTTGTTCTAGCCAGCGCTGGTTTAATTCTTCCTCATGTCCATGAAAGCCAGAATGCAGACAGATAGTGTAATTTACCTTTTTTATGTTAAACACATGGAAAAGGAATTAATTTCTGAAGTGAATGAATAAATGTTTAGCTACAGAAATGAGAAAATCTTGCATATGAAACACTGGCCAACATGGGAGATCTGGATTGCAGTAGCTTCCTTCACTCCTGAAGCCTTAGCATCCTTAAACAAGTCCCTTATTTGGTATGTAACTGCAAAATGCAAAAGACCATTCCTCTGCAACTCTGTCCACTCTAGCACTACAGGCGGGTTACCTTCACCCACAAACCCATCTGAAGGAGCATTGTGAGGCAGCTGGAGGGAGGGATGGTCAGTCGCTCTGGGCTGTGTTCATACCATTGTTATAACACTTAATCCTGAGCAGCAAGAGCTTGATGAGATCATGTGCAAAGATTACTTCAGATTATTATTAGAAATTTTATGTCATGTAAGTGACAGACGAACAAAGAACAGTGGCAGCAGAAGATGACAAATGGGCCAGTAGCATTTTAGGGTCCGTAAAGGACTGTTTAAGAAGAGGTGAGGACACACAGACCTGACCAAAGTGAGACATTTCCCAACACAAGACTGTTCCCTGCAGCCTAGTCACTTCATATCAGCAAAGACTGAAACAGAAATTGAGAGTTTTTCTTTTACAGCTTCTTTTCACAGAAGATGCCAATCGTAAAAGGCAGATATAATCAAGAACAATGATATGAGACATCATTTTCCCTTAAAACTAAGAAAACACTAATTTTAATCAGACTGCATTCTAATTTACATAAAGTGAAATTTTTTCCATGCTTTTTTCTTCTGCTTGACTTCATCTTGTTTGACTCCCTGATTATTTTTATAAAAGCTTTACTCAGTCTATCAGTCTGTATTCTTGATAGCTAGCTTCCAAACCAATGTGAACTTTAAAAATTATATAGGGAGATAAAAAATGGCGCAGAGAATAAAAAACAAGATGAAAAAAGAAACACATAGAAATATGTTAAGGGGAACATGTACTTCAAAAACTGGGAGAATCCTCCAGCCTCTGAGACAGTTAAATTCTTACTCATGAAGTATTTCAGCTGAAAACTGGTGTAGTCTGGCCAGTTTCTACAGAGAAGTACAAATTTGTCAGTAAAAAGCAGATAAGACAATTGGAAAGTAACCAAGATCATCCGAAATGTTTTCAAGAGCCCCCAGAGGTCTCAGCTGTTCACAAGAACCTATGAGATAGCTGAGTTATAAAAGCAAGTATTTGGTTATGGCTTTGGAAGACCTGTTGTCCAGCTGATGTGCTCTGGGAACAGGAAACAGGAAGGATGCTATTCCAGGGCTTTTGTCATGAAGAAAGATGCATTTAAATCTACATTAAAATCACAGGGGGAAATCATTAAAGTGGAAAACCATAACATTGACTTGTGGATTTGAAGAAAGATGACGCCAGGCAAGTCTATTAAGATTTAGACATTTGCAAATGCTGTGCCTGTTAGCATGAGATTGAGCGCAGATTTAGGCTGATTTATATCACTGTGACTTCAGAAGTGCCCCAGAAGTACAGGAGTTCAGTCAAATCACTATAAGCTCTGGTCCTGTAAGTCTACTTAGGAGCAGGGGTAAATGAAGCCAGACCCAGATCTCACCGAAATGCCTTCTGGAGTACTGTGCAAAACCTTTAGCTGACAAATGTGCTGTGCATATGTGACTGAAATATAAATACTGCCATGCATTTTGAAAAAAGCCAGAGAGATCATGTACTACAGGGCACAATGACAAAGACCAGAACAACAAGATGCCTAGGAGGAGTCTGCCGGCAAAAAAAAGCAGTACTTGGCTGCATGATTATCTTGCACATACTCTTCTTTCGCAGGATATTTGCCACTACTGTGCTGGCAGAGGAATACTGAACTGCATAGAAACCAAATACGGAGCACAATGTATTGTCAAGCTTTGCACTGGGGTTTTCCTCTCTACCTTTGTTTTAGAGATATTAAAGCAGGTGCAATCAGAAAGGTACCGACAAAAAGACAACATGCTGCTGGTTGTCTTAAAAAGCCCCTACATAACTGGAAAAATAATTGCCAGTAGACTACATCTTTCCTAAGTCCAGCTGGCGGCGTGCTTGCCATGTCTGCAGAGATTTGTGATTTAGTTGAGACACTGGAGTTGGGGCTCTCCCACTGAATACAAATCTGAATAATCTGTTTTAAGATGCAGTTCAAGGCGGACCAGAGCAAAATACTGCACTTATGCAGAGGTGTCAGTTGCCCAAATGTGAAATGGGTAATGACCAGGCAATAGTCCTCCAGGGGCTGAAAATGGATCAGTTGTGTTAGGAAACAGAAAGCTTCACTCTGAGACATCTGTATGAACTGTCCTCTGCAAGGTATACCAAGCAATCACCATTCTGTTATAGTTCAAACTGACAGAACCTGGGCTATATATATTTTAGTGCTTAAGGAAAGATGAGGAGCAGAAGCTTCAGAGGCCAGAAAAGCAAAAGTTATGAGCAGAGCTTGGAAAAACCTGCTTTATTCTAGTCTGACAAGTTGGAGAAGATTAAAATTTCACTGCAAAGTAGAAGGAAGGGAACTCATGCCACCATCTAGCCATGGTGGGAGGACAAAGAGCAATAAGAGAAGGGTTGCCCAAGAGGTTGTATTGTGAGGGAGCAGGGTCTCAGTGTCTGTCTCACTGGGACCTATTGCACAGGCACCTGTCGGCACTATATTAGCTGTAGTGGGAGATGCTCTGAACTCCTTGGAGTCCCTAACAGCTCTGTTTCAAAGCACATTTTCTGCATATGGGAGGATACAAGAGCCAGATGGGAGGTTTGGTTTAGCAGGTACCATTACACTGGCAGTGTCTCTGGTATTGTCTTTTTATGTTTCATCTTCATTGTTGTGGGAAGTGCTGAATGATTAGTTTATTGCCTTGGACAGATTTGTTGCACACATTATGACTATATCTAGACAAAATTCTAAACAAGCAATTACTTTTGATAATAATAATGGGCACATACTGACCTAGTAAGATAAATCAATAGCAATATGTTAATAATTTTAATCAATTATGTCATTCAGATTGATATTTCTTTTCAACACTGTCTGTTAAAAGCCTGATATAACATAGACATCTGAGCCTGAAAGTCAGTCAGTACCATAGCAATGAGCACAGAGACAGCTGGACCAGGTCGCCTCTGTGTGTACAGAGAGAGCAAAGGGAAAACCCATGCAAAGCTAGAGGGCCCAATTTCATACAGTGCTACTCCAAGTCTGGACAGACCCTCACCACTCCCCTGCTGCCTACACATCCCCAAGAAATAAAGTGAAATGAGCATTTATTTATTTATTTATTCATTTACCTGCACATTGGTTTTGGACCTGGCCCAGCTCTTGAGGGATTGCACTCCTGGAAGATGTAGTTACACAGCAGAGACTCAGCAGCCGGTCGGCAGAATGAACTCACCATTTTCAGTTCAGTCCAGGCAGTGTGCACAAGCAGCTCTTGGGTCTCCTCTGGGTCAGTATAGGAGGAGTTGAAGAAAACAAGCACATCCTTTGCCAAGATGCCACTACATACCTCACCTCTGTACACGCTGCAGTAGCCTGCATCACCCTTGTATAGCTTGCTGTAAGGGACAAGACCATACACACAAAGTAAGCTCACAGCCCTAAACACCTGCAAAATAGGATGCCTAGGCTCTGTTTCTGGATAAAGTGGCATCCATAATGCTGGCAGAGGGCAGAGGAGAGGGTAGATGTTTATAATCACTAAAACCAGCTAATATTGTTGAAAAATGAAACTTCTGCAAGGAACAGGGTCCTGTGTGGGGGCAGGGCCCTTCTGGTAAATTCCATGGCTGAGGTTCTGGTCAACAGTTGCTGACAGTTAAAGTGGGCAAAAAGACTGAGCTCTTACACACAGCCATGACCTAGCATGGCCTTTTGCCCTGCCCTTGGCTCTAATGGGGAAACATTTTGGTTTCCTGCTCCCTGCAGTAGAGATCAACTGCCCTACTTGCTGTATACCTCTGATAACCCAGGATTTCCTGCTCTGTTGAGTAGCAACAGTTTAATTTTGCATGGACTCAATGAACAGGAGCCAGGTGAGTCCCACCCAACACATGCCAGGGAATTCTTCACAAGATGAGATCAGCCAAGCTCTCGCCTGCCTGCTCTCAGCTCCTCTACCCCTCCTGCCCCTGTCTCTTTTCCATTCACATTTAGGTGGGAGACAGACACAGGCCTCTGCACTCTTCCTTCTGGTGCTTCCCTGTGCTTCCTTTTTTCTCATCTCCTGCCACAAAGCATGGGGCCAAAACTATGGCAGAGCAATAAAAAGCACAGTAGGATTGGCTCCTTCATGGACTATTTATTTAACTTTACCACATTTTTTACATCTAGAAGGAGGCAGCTCTCATCCCTCAGCCATCAGAAGGGTGCAGCAGCATGAGGGCATGCACAGGTCAGCTGTCCTCCTAGCAGCTCCCAGGACTGTCCCATGGCAGCAAAGCCTGTGTGTGCCGATGCGCTCTCCACTTGGGCAGCCTGTGGGGTGCAATGCCCTTGGTGTGAGGTGGAGCCTGGAAAACAGCCTCCCCTGTGAGTGTGACAGAAGCCAAATCGGGGCGGGGGGAGGGGGGGAGCTGGCTGCAGCTGTTTCCACTGCTCATTGGGTCAGTGCAACTGGGGTCAGGGAGTTCAATTCACAACACGCCAACCATTTGGAGCAGCCAGCAGAACCGTTTGTATCTGTGCCTTTTATTTCTTTCCCTTGGCCAAATAATTGCCCATTGTCAGCCCTGGTGGCTCTTGCTGTATTCCTTGGATGGATACAAGATTATACAGGATGCCCAGACTTCTGCTTTTTAGATGCTTCTCTCTGCAGATGATGCTCTCTGGCCCTGGTTTAGTTGCTCTACTTTGAGCTTCATGTCATTTATTTTTTTTAACTATGATTTTTTCCTACATGTCACATTGGCTTAAAAATACAGGAAGGCACTGATTCCTTGAGCTGGCACCAAAACAGCAGTGATGCTGTGTCACCTGCATCACCCTATGCTCAATGGACACCCCTTCATGTGACAAAGGCATCCCCAGTATTCTGCACCACAGCCCATGACATCTACCTAGCACAGAGCAGGCTTCCCCACAGCACCATGCTGCCCTCAGCACCCTGTATGGTGGAGTCACATCATTAACGTTTTCCTGATGATGCTGTTGTGTTTAATCTGACAGGTGAGTCCTTCCTGTGCTCCAAGAAGCACAAGCAGGCACAGGCATGCGTCAGGCACATATGCTGCTGACTTCAGTGAGATGCAGAAGCAGCCTGGTAAGAGCCACCAGTGCTTAATATTGTATTTCCTCACTTTTTTAAAACCTGTAGGGAGACAGGGACCAGGCTGCAACGGTGAAGCAACAGCAAAGTGTTTCTCACACCACCTTACCACAGAGTGGGAATTCCATGCAGCAAAGGTTGAGAACAACTGCAGCACAGAAGGGCTGAGCATTTGATCACTGTTCCCATGTCTGTCACAACGACACGGGTGCAGGTGTAAGGCATAAGTCTGCCATTATCATCAGGTGATCACTAAATCATTTACAAACTTCCTGAATCAATCTTGCAAGCCCCTGTGAGGAAAGCAAGCACCTTCGCAGGGAGCCTGTGTCAGCAGAGCAGCAAAGCCATTTGCTCAGACTTTCTCAGGCTCTGCTCTTTTCTCTGAGGGCCAGCAGTTTTCAGCCCTCTTGCAGGCTAACTCTCTCATTTTCCCTCAAGACTGACCTGTCAGTGCAGCATGTAGAAATACGCTAGGACTTAAAAAAGAAAAACGCCAGCCAAATTGTTCAGTTCTCCAAAAACTACTAAGCAAAAGTACATGTCTGATCACATGCAAGTGGCTTTACTCATCCATAATTCTGCTTGAAACAACAATCTAAACTCCTCTTGCCCTAATCTGGTGATCACCAAATCAAAATATCTTTTTGTCTGTGTACAGACAGTAGTTTAACTTGCAGTTAGTTTTTTGCTTGTATATTTATAGGGCCATTGAAGTTGTGGGTGTGTGACAGTGAAAGGAATTTACTCCAGAATAGTCTGCCTACTACTGTACTTTAAACACCCTTACTGATGTGTGATCCACCACTTGCTTGATACAAAACCATCCCTATCTACCTGGGCCCAAGTCCTCAGTTATGCCTCTATAAAGAAGCCTGGCCTTCCCTTCAGGAGAGCCACAGCTGTATGCTTCACATCCAGAAGCCCAAATTAATCAAATCCCCTGGGTTATAAAATCATGGAATGGTTTGGGTTGGAAAGGACCTTAAGATCATCTAGTTCTAATCCCCTTGCCATGGGCAGGGACACCTCACACTAAACCATGTCACCCAAGGCTCTGTCCAACCTGGCCTTGAACACTGCCAGGGATGGAGCATTTACTACTTCCTTGGGCAGCCTGTTCCAATGCCTCACCACCCTCACACAGTAAAGAACTTCTTCCTTATATCTAACCTGAACTTCCCCTGCTTAAGTTTCAACCCATTACCCCTTGTCCTATCACTACAGTCATTATTTTCCTCCCTGGCCCAGAGAAAATCCCCAGAAAGCCAGAGAAAGTCATTCTTACCTCCATTCTGACAAGATGCACCAGATCCAGAAATTGTGATGAGCCAGGAGAAAAAAGAAATTGAAAAGATATAAGTGACATTTCATTGCCCTCTCTGAGATGCGAGGATTAAGACTTCCATGTAAGATTTTCAGACAGCTAAACTGTCTGAAAAGGTGCAGCTAAAATCTGTCCTTATTCCCTACTTTCTTGTGGGGAAGAATAGTTGGGAAACACTGGATGCTGTGCAGGAAGAGGGAATGAGGTGAAGGAAACGGACTGCTAACTGCAGCTCTGGCTGAGGCGGACTGTTGCACCTTAGACTCATGCTTTTACCCTTATACTTTGGGTCCCACTTAACTGGTAAGTAGCACCCTTCACTTAAGCACCCCATGCACCCAGTACTGCAGCAGCAGATGGATCAGGAGAGAGACACCAGGGCTGCAGAAGATGGACCACACCTGCATGGAGAGGTGGTGCTGAGCATCTGTCTAGGAGCGAGACACCTCTGTCCTGGGATCCCTGGGAGATGGGAAAAGGCTCCTTCTCAGCTCTGGGGGTGCTGCTCCCCTCTTGCTGAGCACACACAGTCTAGAGGAGATAAGCGCAGCTTCACCAACCAACCTAAAACGTGTCTTCCCAACTGCATTTGCAGCTCTGCTTCATGGGGAAAAGACTTGGCTTGGCTAAAAGCAGAAGCAGGGATGTGAAATACAGTACCAAGTGCTGAGTCTCTTATGGGGCACAGCTTGCTGCTAGGTTTCACTGCCCAGTGTAAAAAAGGTCATCGTTATTTTATCAACAAAGCAGGAGATGAGGCATAGAGAGAGAGGCAGGTGCATGCCTGCAGGACCAGGGCTACCACCCCATGTCTGGAGACCTGGATGATTCCTCTTTCCTCTAACTAAACACCACTGCCTGTCCCAAGAGAGAAAGCAGAAGCTGCCACACTTGGTGTGACAAATGCTGTCAGCCAGCACAAACCATTGGTATTTCTCCTCTTCGGATCATCCTGTCCCCATCTGGGAGATGTCCCTGGGAGTAGAGGTTACCCCGGACACAGCGAGGTACTGCTCTGACAGCAACCTTCCTGCTTTCTAAATGCAAAGCCCTCAGAAGTCAAACTTCTCACGAAAACTATTTTCACCTTGCTGTTAGGTGATACCAAGTCTGGGTCATGGCCATGACTTCCTCAACATGGATGAACTTACCAAGTGTGCTTCTGGGGCACAAAGTACAAGGTGGCATCAAACATTCAGGAAATGACAGCTGTGCTAGTCTCCAAAGAATATATGAGGAAATAGCCTGGGTGGGGGATGCACTTGTACTTAAATTTAGCCCTCTGCACACTATCCACTCTCCGAGGCTTTCCCTCCTCCTCCCAAGTGCTTCACACCCCTTACCTCTCCACAGCAGGGAAGCAACTGCAAGAGTAAAACAATAGTAACCCCTTCTTTCCCAGCATACCTGAAACACTGATGGTTGCTGCGGCTTTGGCAGCTCCAAAAGTTTTGCTGTGTTTGTTCGTGGCAAGGCAAGTGAACAGGCCGGGTCGGGTGACATATACCTGCAATCTGGAGTCAACCACTCTGTCCTTGACATTCTCTGCTATAGAGCCTGCAGAAACCTAGGAGACCAAAAAGCCCAGTGCGGTGATATTTCCAACAAACGCAAGCAAACAAACAAACCCGAGGGAAAATCTGAGACCCAGCCCCAGGCATTAAAATTGGCAGAGAAACACTTAGCAAGTGGGTAGAAGTGGCAGAGAGCTAAAGCTGCTGGCGTTATTTTGGTGTTTTCATAGCAGCTGACTTCACATACAAAAGCAAATGTTAAGGACCTCTCCTATTTCACATGTCAGCAATAATTCTGCAATTAATTTTCTGTTCCAGAAGGCTGTAGTCTTAGGTTTGGTCATGTAATTGAGCTGGATAATTACTCCAGGGTCTTTTCTAGAAGGCTGTTTGCCTATTCATGCCTTAGCAAGGAAGGGCACAAGGAAACTTTGTGGACCCGGGCTATATAGAGGGAGAAAAGAAAATAGTTTGAAAGTTGTTGATTCTGGATTAACATAACCACTGCCACACTTCCAAAGCAAACACTGCACTCTTGCTCCAGGACTTTGGCAGGTATGAGATAGATTTTCTTATCTCACACCTGCAAGTATGAAAGGGGCTGCAGATGTGGTGATTTTGGCTAGCTCTTTTTCCAGGTCAGAAATTCTGGGGTAAATTATCTTGGAATCTGCTGATTTTGGCCAGTTGGTCTTAATTTTATCCTCAAGCCTGTTCTGCTCATAAGGTATTCATTAAAGTAGGAGGACGTGGCACACCAAGAGTCTACCTTGCAAAGGCAGTAGGAAGGAGCAGTATTACCTGTTCTACCCTTCATTCTGATAGAAGGCATTAAGTGTAATTCCAGCGAGGTGTGGTTACCAGTGCATCCCATCAGTGCAACCTGGCCCTAAGAACAGTGAGAGTTGTCTCCTTGTATCATCCCAACAAAGCACTCTACTTGCACAACTATCTGAGAGGTCAGAGAATTCAATTTGACATCTCTGGAGGTTAATAGGAACATTATTTCAATGGGATATGTGTTTGTTTCCAAAGGTATTAACAGCAATAACTGAAAAAGAATGAAGGGTATCACGTCTTTAATAAGCAGGTTTCTCTCCGAGAAGAAAATGTTGAAAATAATGTATTCATTTTGCCTCACTCAAGATCAGCTTGGAGTTGTGGGGAGGGAATGTGATTGGGAAGAAATCACTATATAACCAGGCCAGCACAGTTTGCAAGTACTGCATCAGGGATGGGTGGGTCACTGTGCAAATGCAGGGACCAGGGATGTTTTTTGGCCTTATGTCCCTTCCAACCTAACCATTCCATGAATCTATGATTCTGTTTAGGTGGGCAAAGCTGCTGCTCCTGCAGAGGAGTTTGCATCCTCCTCTTCCAAGACAGTTCAATAACCTCAGCAGATTACCTCTGTTTAAACAGATTTAAGGACAATTACAGGTCAGTGTTCAGCAACCACAATGTTACAGATACATTGCCTCTTCTAATGATTCACTGTTGCTTGCTTGTGAGCCAGCCCTCAAATGCACATGCTCCAGTCCATCTGCTTTCTGACCTGACTTACCCAGAGACAAGCACCATGAAGATCTCCTTGCCATATTTAAAATGAGGCAGTCTGGAGCACCACCCTCCTGCAAATGGGCTTTGCTTTGCAGACAGGAATGGGGCAGATCAGATCTGGCCAGCCAGGCAGTGGCCCTGGGCAGGGACTGAGCACCATCCCACACACCACTCTCTGGGACCAACGCAGTGGTGGGAGATTGGTAAAGCAGGAGTCTGTGCTCCAGAAATACTCTGCCCTTGCCAGTAGCACCAGATTCCCCAAAAGGTTTTTTCTCGATAGGAAAGAAGTCCTGAATGAGCACCTGCAGCTGTCTCAAAATAATTATGACCAGAAACTACCTAGGACCTATGAGGCTCTGTGGGGGCTGATCTGATCTTTTTGCTGTTCTCCCTAGAATCCTTGAAGGAATACAGAAAATTAGGCCTAATCAGATTGGATTACACTCTAAGGTTTAGAGGTGATATGAAGGCAAGATTGTTGGCAGAGTAGCCCAGGCTCCTTAATAAGGTGTTTTAAATACATGGAAGGAGGGGACTGGGAAGGAATTTGAATAAGAGGATTTATTGGTGCTGTTGGGCAAGCAAGTTAACAGGAATGGCCATGGCCAGCTAGTGGCCACAAGGACTTGGGGATGAGGGAGGGTCAGTGAGAACAACAGAGGCAAATTGCCAGCCCACATGCAGTGGCTGCTCCACCTGCCTCCACAACATTATGTCCTGGGGGTGATCCTTAGAAAAGCTGTTAAAAGACCACGGAGTATAAAACATGTCCACCACAACCATATGAAGACTAGAGGAAATCTGTGGCAGGCTCAGGCTGCAGAGCTGCTGCGACTGTGGTGCACCGCTTGCTCCCAGGGAGGCAATATCAGGTGTCAGGTGGCTTTTCAGTTCAGCTGAAGACAAGGCATTGCAATAGCCTACCCGTGGACATGAAAGCCAGACAAGTTCAAAATAGGCACCTATTTAGAATGGTCAGGAACACAAGACCACAGAGCAATTTCCTGTGAGAAGCAGTGGCTTTGCATCTCTTGGTGCCTGCCACTGAAGAGAGAGTACCTTTCTTTAGGATGGGCTTCTAGCCAGGAATAAATTGGTGACATGCTTCAGCGTGTCACCTAGGTCAGTCTAGAAAATGTCAGATCTATTGCTGTGCATATATGCTGCCTCACAGGTATTTTGCCTCAAGGCAGTTTGCACCACCTAACTACCTCAGTTTGCATATTTTGTCAAATAGATAATTTTGCCATGCTATTGTTGCCACATTAGAGAGGAAAGGTGGCTGCAGAAACACTTGCACAATGAAGTCCTAGAAACCCTGTCTCAGGGGAAGGCTGTAAGCATCTAAATCATTCTTCATCTCAGGCTTCCCAGATCAAAACACTAACCCACACAACACTCTGGAGAAGAGGGAGAGCTTTATAGAGGAGAAAACTGTAGCAGGGAGGCGAGGTGGGCTCAGCTTGATTGCACAGCAAGGCGCTAAGTAAGGCAGGAATAGAAACCACAGATGCTAGCTCCCAGCCCTGTGTTTTAATCCCTCGGCTGTGCTTCCGGCTGCTAGCAGCCTTCCAGGGCAAAAAGCATGAAAAAAAAGGCACTTACAGCTTTCCCATTTTCCAGCCAGGTGACAGTGGGGACTGGAAGACCAGTCGCTGAACACCGCAACGTCACTACAGACCCGAAGGTGATATTTTGGGATTCAGGAGCCTTCAGGATTCTGGCAAAAACTGAAGGAGAAGACAAATGTGCTAGTTGAACAACGTTGTAGAGCTGAAGCTGCACCGGCATGGGCATGCTCCCTCCCCAGAAGGCCTTGAAATAAGCCCCATGAGTAAAAGCAGAGCATAGCACAGGCTTCCCGGTGAGCGACAGGTTTTGGAGAAGGTTGAGGAGAAAGAAAGAAAGAAAGAAAGATAGCATGGTTTTGTTCTGCACCATACAGACCAAAATTTTACCTCAGAAGATTTCTACATCATCTGAGTTCCATGCCACAGAGGATGCAATGTGCAAAAAACTCAAGGGCAAAGTCACTGGCAGTATGCAGATGGGACAGCTTACAGCAAATATACAGCAAGCTACCATGCTGCCATGCCAAGGGTCACCTCATGTGAAAATTGTTCAAAATCATCAAGAGGTACCATTGGCATGTCACATACCATGAAGTTTAAGGGTCAGATAAGCTCCTCAGTATGACCACAGTGATTAAAAGTTACCATGGAGAGCTGCAAACCCCATCTTCCATGCCACAGCAACCTACCTTAAGGGGAGAAAGTCCAGCACCGGGTTATAGGGGAATGGCTGGCAATGACTTTGGGAAGATGTGATTGCAGGAGGAAAGTAGGTTTTTAAAGTGGCTTTCCATTTCTACAGCGCTTGCTTCCTTTGTGGGCAGTTTGAAGATAATCACCACCCTGCCCCAATTTTTTCTTTTCCTTTTTTCTTTGGGGGGTGGGGTGTGTGAAAAGAAGAACTGAAGTATTTTTGCTGGAAACTTATTTCAATCCAGAAACACAACTCTGATGGCCTTCACAAGTTGTATTTCAGCTGCTATACTTGGACTTCGCAGAGGAAAGCAGACAACAGATATTTTTCAAGTTGAACATTAGAGTTTTGACCCAAACATTTTAATGGAGATACCTGAATGTCTGTGCAGAAGCAGGTCGAATAGCTCTGCGCAATTTCTTACTCCATTTTCACCTGCTTAGTGAGTTAACACTTGCTCTTTTCTTTCTGGGCTGCACAGCATAATCTCCATCAGAAATTTTAGTATGCAGGGGAGTTTCTCTTGGAGTTCTCAGACAAGCCTGATTATTTTTTTAGCCACATTTGCTATCTGTATGGTTCCCCTTACACACATATCTGATCATGTCAAGGTCATCTGTGTCTACTAAGCGCACCTCTTGGCACTGGCCACTGGCTGCTCTCAGGTGGATATCTCCAGTGCAGAGTGATTAGAAGACCAATAAGTGTCCCTTCAGAAAATGAGTATCTGTCCCCACCATTTGGGATGATGGAAAGGCTTTATCTATAAAATTTCAGTTGGAATAAAAAAAACTATCTGCTTTCCACATAGTCCTTCCACCCAGTCCTGGCCTGGGAAGGGGCTGAGATTTGTTAAGAGAGAGCCTAAAACTAGCTTTTGCTCATGGATAGGCAACGCTAAGAGTACATTTCAGTGTAGAAACTGCTTTGGCTTAGGAGAACAGCCACTCAAGAGGGTCTTGGGAAGGGGTTTTAGGAAGATTAAAGTCAGTGAAGTGAAAAGACTGGGAAGATACGTATTATATTCAGCTCCTTAATTGCTCTATGGTCTCTGAACAGTCCCTCACTGTTAGTGCTTGGCGCCACTTGCTTAAAATCAAAGCAGAACTGCTTTGGGGGCTGCTGAAACCCCCTGCCCCTCAGCAAGACAGCAGGTACAAAGCTCCACCACAAACAGGGAAAGCTGCAGTCACTGGCCAGGAAGTTTCCTCACGAATAATAAGTGAAATGAAAACTTTGCCTGAAGTTTCACTTCAGGCCATTAACACCAGATGGTTATGAGTTCAGCCCTGAGTGCTCTGGGCCAAGCTCATAATTACTTTTATATTTCAGTCAGAGAAATACTAAACTTCTGTGCCTGTCTCCTGGCAGCCTTGATGCACATATGGCTCCCACTGAAGCCAGCATGTTAGCTCCCAGAGCCAGAATATGTCTCTTGTGGTTTTCTCGTGCTGCTGCTGGTTTCTTAGTATACTGCTGGGACCCTGCCTGCCTGACAACCCTGCTGCTCACATCTAGCCCAGCTTCATTAACACTGAGCGAAGTCCTCTAACAGCACCCTGTTAGCAGGTGCCAGACACAGGCGCATATGCCCTCCTCTGTACCAGCTGTTCTTCCAAAATCTGTAAGGATCTTTCAGCCAGGAATAAAAAAGGCACGTTTTGAAAATGATGGCAGTTGCACAAGCAGGGACCAAAGCTACAGGGAGCATGGCGGCTAATCCAGCTCACGCATGAAAAAGCTGCATCCCACTTCCCAGGGTCCTCCTGCCAGCACCAATCATGGCACTAGCTTTAGTAGCTCACCACACTGCCTGTATGAGTGCTCATTTGCCAGCCTAGGGAAAGTGAATGGTCAGGCCATTCATACTTAAAACACCAAATAAAGAGACTGTGTGGAGTTCTGGGGTCCTCAACATAAAAAGAACATGGAACTGCTGCAGCAAGTCCAGAGGAGGTCCATGAGGACGATAAGGGAGCTGGACCACCTCCGTATGAAGACAGACTGAGAAAGTTGGGGCTGTTCAGCCTGCAGAATAGAAGGCTGCATGGAGACCTCGTGGCAGCCTTCCAGTATCCAAGGGAAGCCTACAGGGATGCCAGAGAGGGACTCTTCATCAGGGATTGTAGTGATAAGGGGTAACGGGTTTAAACTTAAACAGGGGAAGTTCAGGTTAGATAAAAGGATATTATTATAACATCCTATTTATACCTATTATATTACTGTGATTAATAATATAATTAATATAATTGATATATTAATAATTAATGTGATTATGTTATTTATATTATAATATTCTATTTATTATTCTTTTAAGGATATCATTCTTTACTGTGAGGGTGGTGAGGCCCAAGGAAGTCGTAAATGCTCCGTCCCTGGCAGTGTTCAAGGCCAGGCTGGACAAAGCCTTGGGCAACACGGTCTGGTGTGAGGTGTCCCTGCCCATGGCAGGGGGTTGGAACTACATAATCTTAAGGTCCTTTCCAACCCTAACTATTCTGTGATTCTATGATTCTGTAAAAAATCCAGCAACAGCTGCTAAGCATTGACATGTTCCTTGTGGAAAGTATTGCAGGTGTATTATCCAGCACAGGGAGTGATGGCTAGAAAAAAAAAGTGGACCCTTCAGGAAATAAGCTTATTTCCAAACTGTGGAAGAATGGAAGTTCCTGCTATCTCCAATGCCACTGTGTGTATTTCTAGGACTTTCAAAGTTGAAGTTGCAAATGCTTACACTTGCATGCTTTTTTAAAGCAAAATTTAGCTATTTAACTGAAGTACTTAGCTCTAGATACTGTGAATTGAACAACTTGGGGTCTTTTTACCTTATTTTATTTTTAAGTGGGAAATCCCCTGGAACAAAGACTGGACCCTGCAGTTCCAGGCATGCTTTGGACTGCCACAGACCAGCACACCCAGGGACACATTTTCCAAAAGGGAAATTGCTTGGGAAATATCGTTTAAAAAAAAAAAGGAAAAAAAACCAAAAAAAACCATTAGATCTTTCCCAGTCCCATCATCTATGGGTGGATGACAGACACATTGTTGCTGCTGGCAGACTCAGCTGCTGCCGGAAAGCCAGGATGGGCTGCCTGAGAGCAGCCAGTGTCACCTTGTATCAGCGCAAAGCTGGGTAAGACCACCAGTATGAGCTCGGTGTTCATTTTGGCACCTACATCAGCGAGGAAATCTGTCCTATAGGTAATGGTGGAACCCAGCTTCTAAAACGGTGACTTTCTTTTCCCACACTATACTACACAAAGAAAAGAGGCAAAATTGAGGAAGATCAATGCTGATGTTGTCAACCTAAGCAACTGGCTGAGAGAGCAGTTGAAAAGACTGGAAGAGGAAGAACAGGAAATTGCAGGAAGTGTTTGCAAAGTTCATGTTATTTGGTGGGCTCAGGACATTGCTTTGTTTTCATTTTGCCCCAGAATGAAAATTCCCCCAAAACAGGTGATTTATAGCACCTCTTTTCCAGATCCTTATGAAAGTGGATTTTGCCAGGACCTTTCCTTGTTTAGCTACATCACCACAACATCAACAACAGTCACATCAAGACACTCAGGCTCTCAGTGCGGGGTTTACCCAAGGGCATGCCAAAAAGCAGTTAGAGAAAGCAAGCAGAGGGCTTCATTTATTTATTTATTTAAGTGGAAAACAAAACAGAGGAGCTGGAAATGAAACCCACCAGCTAAGAGCCAAGACGGCATGTTCAGTTTCACTCCTAAGCCTCTTAATAAACGTCCTTTCTTTTACAGCCCTGCTAAATGATGTGCTGTGCACTGCAGGGCTTGCTAGGAGGTATACGTACCACAGCCAGCTGCTCTCGTTTCTGAGAATTAGGTAACATCATCCAGTCCAAACAGTATGGCTTTATTTCAGTCACAAAATTTTTATACTATAAAAAGATGAAAGCAGGGCCCCTGCCCAGCCCCCAGTTTGAACAGCTAACTTTTTCCAGGTGACCTTGTTTTCCTGCTGCCTCTGACTGAGCTGTGTTTCATTTCCACAGTTTGGGGCCTGATCCTGCAGTCCTGGTATATGCCTGCCCTCTAACTGGGTAAGGCCCGTTTTTCTTCTAAAGCAGGCTGGATTGGGCCAATCACATCCAGGCAGCAGCCTGGGTGGCCTGGGGCCATGCTGCTGCTTTCAGGAAAGGGCAAAGTGATGCCCTTTGGAAACCCTCATGCACACAGCCCCACTGGAGGAAGATGCCCCATCTAGCCAAGGTTTCATAAACCTTAATACTGGCTTTGATGCACCAGGCCCAGTCAAGCACTAGGCTGTGGGGTGGGCCTCTTCTGGCTTCGGTGAACCTTGACTTTCAGAGAATATGTGCAACATTTGCCAAAGTACATGAATTAACCCAGCCTGTCAACATCCATGTGTAGTCAAATATAAGTTTGTTGCTAGTCCTGGCAAACACTAAAGCATACCTAACAGTCCAAACTGATGTAAGGCTACCAAGAGCTAAACTTGTGTTAGCAACTGCCTGGCAACTGTGGGTGCATGCTCCCTCACCACCACAGTCTGTGCCTGGCCTAAAATGTGAGCCAGATCTCGTACCTCCACACTGCCAGATCTGATACACCAACATGCTCCACTTTCCTATACTGTTTTGCTTTTATCATGAAAAATGACTTTTTGGGTGAGTATGGCCAGGCCTTATGCCAATACTTTTTCAACTACACTATAAAACACAGCGAGTAAAGGCAACTGCTATGTGGAAAAAGTGTTTTCCTTTGGTACAGCTGGTGCTGCGCTGAGGACCAGTGTGTCTACACTGCTGGGGAAATTGGTAAGGCACAAATTGCCTCAAAACTTTCATGATATAAATACCCCAGCAAAGACTTTGCACTACGTACTATTCATGGGTAAGCATTTAGTAGCTAAACTGCAAGCATTTTTTTGTTTGCATTCACCAGTGTTCACATAGCTCTTCTGTAGCTGAAGCATGACAGATTGAAATGACTCCTTCCCTAACAAGGAGCTCTCCAGGCTTGGGCCTTGCTTACTAATCCGTAAAAAATCATTTATGCTTGCCACCTATATCCTCTGAGGAACCATAAGCTTGTGCCAATGTGTTCGCAGTCTTTTGCCAGTGAGAAGTCTGGCTGTCTAAATCCCCATTCAGACTCATTCATCGCACATCCATTCACTCTTCCTGACAAGTCTAAAACAGGCAGTCAAGGAGAGCTAACAAGCACAGGGGCTACAATTTCATTCCCACTGGTGAGAGATAAGGGGAGTTCTAACAAATACATTTTAAATACCACAGAAATCCTCAGCATTTGTGTTTTCTGACATTTCAAATTAACCCATGTAAAATCCCAGCAATTCTTGAAATACCAAGGCTGAGAACAGGCCACGTATCATGCTCATGGATCAGCGGTTGTGGAGACAGCCACACCGAGCTGTGTGCAGCAGTTAATTGCATGCTAAGAGCCAGGGCTGAAGGAGCAAGGCACAGTGTCCACAGCTGACATGACAGGATCAAATCCCAGCACAGGAAACAAACAAATCCTTCTGTAAGCATGGTCAGCAACTCCTCTTGCAGTGGTAGTGACACGCTCTGCACATGGCTCACCCCATGACTCCATATGGGAACAGTTCACATTGTACCTTAGCCACTGCTCAAAGCGCGCTGTCATCCTCCCACTTCCTTCCAAAATTGCTGGGTTAGTAATCAAATCCCAAGATAACTGCAAGGTCAGTTTTGCTTTGATCTCTGAATATTTCTCACCAAAACTGCAGCATTTCTTTTTTTGGAAGCCTAGCCAGTAATCTCAAAGAAGAGCAAAATGCCACAGGCAAACCCGATATGAGACACTTCCACTTATCTCTATCAAATTGCTTACTTATTTTTTTTTTAATCCCTGTCCAAACATGATCATTGCCAGAGAATCACGTGTATGCATACTATCAAAAGAAAAAATTGTACAAATGCAATAGAAAATGCACACAGCCACTGTAATATTTCTCTAGGAACAGCCCCATTAGGTATGGGCCCCAGAAAAGCAAGCTGCAGAAGTGCTGTAAGCAACCAGTACTTGATCATTCTCCAACCACTCACCTGGTTATTATGGTAAGGTGGGAGGAGAAGCCCTCAATGCAATTGAAATATCAGTGTTTTGTACAAAATCTCAAAGCTCTTCTGGCTCCTGATACACGTTTTGGGAGCTTTTGGTCTTGTAGTAGTTTTAACACCTCATGCAGCACAGGCCAGACAGCCTGGCAACACATGGACACACAGCCTGGAGCCTGAGACTGTGAAACGGACAACAAGGACAGTTCAAGTTTTGTGTGGAAAGGAGATGGAGGAAACAGCAACATCTCTATCCTGAAGCATATCTCTTCAGATTCTAAGATACATTATCTAACATCAAAGCAAGTTTTTCTTAGTAAGTCAATAGCTTTTCAAGGTAACCTTATTTTAGGATGAGCTCCAAGATTTATGGATAGTAGGACTATTTGCTTCAGCAGAAGGACTCATAGGATGTTAAATGCAACAGCCAGCAGCACCAAGCTCTCAGCTGTGAAAGACTTTGCACAGCATGTAGATGTCCCTGGAATCCTAAAATGAGACCCTGCAAATACACAAAGCTATAATAACTAGGAGTAAAATGTAAATAGATAGCTTATATCCTGTGTAACTTTATAAAACCCATTCTGTACAAGTGTCATTTCTATAGACTGAGCAAACACCAGATTCAAGGACAAGCGAGGATAATGTGTTCAGATTACTTCCCAAGGAAATGAATGAGGAAATACTTGTCATGTCAGTACTGGTCTTATATATGTGTGTCCTGGGTTCAGCAGTAGCAGTCATTTTTTCTCCTTCCTGGTAGCTGGTGCAGCGCTGTGTTTTTGACTTTCGGCCTGGGAACAGTGCTGATAACACCGATGTTTTTAGCTACTGTTTAGAATGTTTAGGCTGAGCAAGGACTTTCTGAGCCTCATGCTCTGCCAGGGAGGAGGGGAGGCTGGGAGGCAGCAGAGACAGGACACCTGACCCAAACTGACCAAAGAGGTATTCCATACCACAGCACGT
>WYDI02033155.1:0-23239 GCA_009867235.2 Psittacus erithacus | reverse complement strand
GCAGTGTTCAAGGCCAGGTTGGACAGAGCCTTGGGTGACATGGTTTAGTATGAGGTGTCCCTGCCCATGGCAGGGGGTTTGGAACTTGATGTTTTTAAGGTCCTTTCCAACCCTAACTATTCTGTGATTCTATGATTCTATGTTTGTGGAGATGGGCCTTTCATTGGTGATTACTCACCTGTGATAAGCCTGGAAGCAGTCTGTCACGGTATTATTTGGGTTCCCCACCAACACCATTGTTCCTTTGTGTATGTGAAGACAAACTTTTTATAACAACCTAGCACTTCCTATCTTGATACCCCCTCAAAGGAAATTCTTCTATGTCTTGTGCTTCAATTCCTACAATAATAAATGTCTTAAAAGTCAGTTTCAGTAAGACACTCTCCCGTAGGTTTGTGTCTATTCTTAAGATTCCCTCCTGTTCATATAGATAAAGCAGCAAATTTCTCTTCTGCTGGTTCACTACCCATTCCTGTACTCCAGTTAATGCACTGATTGAGATGAAGCATCTCCCCCTTTCCTTAGCAACCTCCACAGAATAGTAGATAATTTCAAATCTTCCAAGTCTTATTTTTCTTAGGAGCAATCAAGATATTTTTTCTTCCCAGACAAACCTTCAGCACTGTATATTTAAGTTATACAGGTAAGTCTGCATATCATGAAAGATGCAGGTAGCTGAAAGTATTGGCCAGTTGGAATTCTCCAGTTCCTTTAGGACATGCTATCCTCTTCCACTATTTGTCAGTGTTATTATCTTCCCATTTTCTTTAGACATTTATCATTGCAGACCAAATCTTTCTGGTCAAATAATAATATATACATATGTTCAGCTTCTTTATGCTTTAAAGACATATAGCAGCAGCATTCTTACATAGTGATCTGCCTCCTGGGCATGAAGATGTGGGCACAGGCATGCAACTTTTTGTATGTTAACTGTTTCCTATAGTTTCTGGTATCTGGGAACTCATAAAGCCAGGGAAGGCTAAAAAGCAAGAAACCATCATGGAAATGTATATCACATTAAACTGTGCTGCTTAAAAGTCCTTCTAACCATACCATACAACTGCACAGCAAACTGCTCCCTGTACTTGGCTCTGAGACAGGCATGTATGCATATCTATGTATGTTTTATATATGTATATATGTTAGTTCCTTAAATACGAATGCTCATATTATGTAATCTCACATGGCAATAGAAGTGCTCCATCTCTGTGTGAAGGGTTTTTTTGTATTAGCAGTTGTTGGCACAAAATACTTTCTGGTCTGTTTACAGGATCCTATCCTATTTTTCCTCTTTATCTATAAGGGTTCTTATAATCTGAAAATTGGTGGTGTATTGCAGTAGAAAAGTAAGAAGGTACAGCTACCCATTTCTTCTGTTTTTATCATATAATCTGGATTTCCTTACCCTTCTTACCTGTTCTGTGAGGGAGATAAAACCTCCTTCTGCTGCACACCAAATACTTTCTGTTCCATTTAAAATATCATGAAACATTGTTGGTTAAGATTATTCAGTAGACACATGTTGTATACAGACACATGTTGCTTCATTTCACATTAATAACACTGATGAACTTGTAACTTAAATCTCATCTTAAAGATTAAGAAATACCACTACTAGATTTCAGCTGCCAGTTAGCAAGTCTCTCCTCCTCATGCTTAAGTATAATTATCTCACTTTTAGCCAAATTAAGAGATCCAGCTCTTCAAAGTAGAGAACAAAGACCAGTGCTGTGGTCTGTCAGCATAATAATGTCACATGAAATAAAGAATCAAAATTAGTGATAATAAAAAAATTATTTCTGTCTTTCACAAGGTAGAGGTTTGGGGCTCAGAAGTGATACAATAAAAACACTGAAAGAGCACTTATCCATACTTCAGTGAAAGTCATTTATATGCTTGAACAAGCAGAGAAAGCATTGCCCTTAGTATAAAATGTTATGCATAAGTATGCATTTTTCAATGTATCTGCTGCTGTCTGTTCCTAAAACATGTCTGAAAATGGAAAGAAGTAGTTTTTCCTTGTCTCACTTTTTGTTTCCTCAACAGCACTGTTGAAGATGTGGCTTATTTCTAGAATGGTGTAATGTAGTTATGACACTACCTTTGGGTCCTCATCATCTCTAAGGAATAATTATTGTGATTCTGTCCTTGAGTATAACATCAAAGCTCCCTTCCAGTATGTGACTCAAATATGAAGAAGGTTTAACTGATGTTGAGAAGTGGAATTTTCTTAACTTTATATTATACTATAAAAAAAAAGAAACAAGAATACTACAATAATGCTTCCATGTGAACTTCAGTTTCAAATAACACTGACATTTCTAACATTAAATGCTGCAAAACAAAATACAAACATGCATTAAGCCATACGGAGAAGAGTACAGACTTTTCTGGTGTTTTCTTTTCCATTTTTAGTTAACTGTAAATTGTTTAACCAAAGACTATTTTTTAGGATAGCAAGAGAAACAGAAGTACATTAAATTCACCCAGAGACTGCTGTGACTCCATCAATATCTACTCAGTATAAATCATGGAAAAAGACCTAGTGAGTTGGTAGGAAATGTTATTGTTCTACACTGGTACCCCTTAGCAGTTAAATTTTAATCCCAACATGCATCTTGTAGATGTGACAACACCATCAGGAAATGCACATTAGCATTGTGGATAGGTGCACCCAAAGCAGGATCATTCTTTCTAGCTTGAAGAAGAGTAATACATAGTGAAAAGGATTTCATTGTTGCAGATAAGACCTTACTGCAACAGTCTTATTAACACCCTGACTCTGTACCCTGACTGTAGCTTGATTATATTTCTCCCTACAAGTTACCAGAACACAATATGCTGTATTTCAGGTGTAACAGGTCCCAATATCAGCTTAGACCCCTCATGAATGTAAGTTTGCCGCTAGGACATTTGAGCTATAACGTGTCATGTCTTCATTACTCTCACTACCTTCATTAGGTAGATGAGAATTAGTGTGGATATGCCTACTCATATTTTCATCTGCTCCGTAGATCTCCCCTCCATATTGACTTCAGAAGAAAGACACCAATAATTGAACACTGTGGAAACAGAAGTACTCCATAAATTTATTCATTGTTTGTACATGCAGCAAATTCATGAAGCGCTGGTGAAATATTTAAAAGAAATATTTTAAAACTTGTCATTAAAAAAAATAAAAAATAAATCCTCCTCAAACTTCTCACTTGAGTCAATTAAATGATCACCAGAGGAAAAATGTCCATGGCAACACTTGACATATTTTATTGTGCAGCATAATTCAAGAAGATATGGAAAAGGAGTTTGTACACATGTATTGCCTTTGACAAATAACTAAACTGTCCAATATTTGTTCATTGCATCCCCTAAATACGGTTTTTATTCTCTATTACTGTTCTGTCAGTTAAAGCCACATGAAGATGGCAGTTGTGGATGGTAGTTCAGAAGGATTCACCACTCTGGGAGGAAACAGCCTCCTTTGGTGGGAGAGCGCTAGAACAGATAGATAGGGCACTTAGAAAGAACATTTCACTGTGATGGCTTCTGCTTTCCTTGGTGATATCAGTGTGAGCAGGTTGTAGCTAGATAGACTGCATGCTTTTAAACAATGAGGGGAGAGGTTTGAAAGCAGGTGTACAGGTTTGTATCTGTTTTCAGACCAACAAATAGGATGATAGTTACTAGAACAATTATTTGGGCAATAACATAACATTACTAGTTTGTGAAAAACTTATCTTGGTGTCCCTTATATCTCATTTAAAAATGTATACAGACTGCCATGTAGCTGTACCAGTATGTTCCTTAGGCAAATAACAACTCAGGAAAAATCATTAAAAGACAATAAGGGGGTTATGTTAAAGGCTTTGCTCTTAAAATTATTGCTCTACTAACAGAAGATTTAAATTGACATTTCTAAACATAAAATAGAAGTAATTCGGATCATAAATAACTTCACAAACAGCTGAACTCCAACTATAGCCAGAAAACTGCTGAATATTTCAGAAATAATGACATATTTAGTAAGAAAAAGCACTGCTGTCACAAACAATTCTTATGGCATACGGATCAGCCAAACACCATCTATACGCAGCTGTACACATGAGGACGTGCAAACAAAAGACCACTGCTGCTGGGTGTATAGAGGCTAGAAAAATATAATGGTGATGAACTCCATTTCTGAGAGAAATGGAGAAGAAATTCACAACACATTTCCATAAGTGGCCAGATTTCTTACTAATACTGGGACAATTCCTATGCAATATATTCTGTGACACAAAGCTCCTTCGTACCATTTTAGGGAGGGACCAATTCTTTTAAAAGGTTTATGATTTTCTAGAATCCTTTAAAACATTGCCTGGGTTTGACACAAAATCAGCTCTTGTCATAAGGTCTTTAAGTCTGTAGGTGGGATCAAACAGTTATAACTGCATTCTTGAAGCAGTCATCACCACCACAGGATAGCAAGTACTCCATGAAGATAGGATAAGCAGCTGCCTTCCCATGTGATGATTTTCTATTTTTACTCATTTACATGAATGAAGATACTGCTGAGGAATGATGAATGAGATGGTAAAAGAATGTTCTAGTAAATAGATTGCCTTAGAGGGAAAAGATTAAATCAGTTTAGTCACTAGATTAACCATAATATCTCATCAAATAGATATTCGTTTGTGGCAATACTGATGAGGAAGGCAGAACCATTTGAAGAAATTACCGAGAAAATTCACATCAAAATCTAGTAAGTCTTTACTGTCAAATATTGGAACTTGGCAACTTTGGTCTCAAAAACACTGTTCATACCAGAATAGCTTTAGCATAACCAGTAAAAGAAATGCCTGTCACTGACTGGCTTAAATGCTAAGGTTGTTTTTCTTACATGGAAATTAAGGTGTACTAATCCACGTTTTCTGTATCTCAAGCAAAAGTGTTGTTCACTAGCTTATCTTAGACAATTCAGAGCCATCAAAATAAGAGATCCAAGCATAAGCCTAGAAACAAAGCCTTCAAGGTTTTGAATGAAGGACCAAAATAGCTAAAGAGAGGCTATTGCAGCTCCATCTCCCCAGGTTCACCCGCTGCAAGGTTGGGATTAAAATGTAACTGTGTCACTTATTTCTAGTACAATTGTCGGGATCAAAAACTCTGTGAAGTGTTGCATATTTGCAATGAAATTTTGTGAAGACAGGTGGATGCCATCAGTGAAGGTCAGGTCATAGTAGACCCTGATCTTCATTGACTGAAATGCCATGATCAAAGAAATCAAAGCTTTCTGAAGATAACAGGTAGTTCATCCTTGTAACAATACAGCTGGGAGACAGCTGTTAAAGAACCACATTTCCAGAAAGGATCTGGTGGTCCTGATGGACAAGTTGAACCTGAGTTAGCCATGCACTCTTAAAACAAAGGCCAATCACATCCTAGGTTGCATTAGCAAGACTGTAACCAGGAAGTCCGGGGAAGTGATCATTCCCCTTTACTCAGGATTTGTAAGATCATATCTGAAGTGCTGTGTCTTGTTTTGGGCTCCCTGTTACAAGAGAGATAGGGACATACTGGCTAAGTCAAATGGAAGGCCATAAAGATGGTGAAGCAGCTGGAACATAAGACATACAAAGAGAACTGAGAGAACTGGGCTTGTTCACACTTAAGAAGAGAAAACTAAAGAGGGACCTTAATCAGCTATGCAACAACAGGATAGAGGGAAGATCGAGCTAGGCACTACTCAGAGATGTACGGTGATGAGATGTGAGTCAACAGACACAAGCCAGATAATGAAAACTTCACATTAAATATAAGGATTTATCTTTTTGTAAACCATGACAGTTGTCAATTACAGGAATAGTTTGTTCCATGAGGTTGTGGAATCTTCATCTTCAGAGGTTTTCAATACTTGACTAGTCTCTGAGAAGCCTGATCAAATTAGGCCTGCTTTAAACTGGGTGTTGGATTAATGACCTTTGGAGGTCCCTCCAATATAAATAATTACATGGTTCTATGTTCTGCTGTACCAGATGTGTTTTGTCTTACCAAAGGCCTTCCTCTTGATCAGAAGGATTGAGAAGGATAGCACCTGAGGCTACATTTCCCTCTCCTTCATCCTTGACCTGCTCATGACCTCCCAGGTCAGTAAGCAACAAGAGGCCATAGGTTGAAATGACTGGAACTTTCAAACAGAGGACTAGGAAATGGCAAAAGCTAACAAGACACAGAAATCAGCTTGTTCATACAGAGAGTATTTGTATTCATGCTTAGCTTTGGCAGACTTCAAGTTAACTCCATGTTAATATGCCAGTTGTTGCATATTTGTGATCAGCAGCAGGACACACTTGATGATTTTACTTACAAAAATATCTTTAGCTCTGGGTTGAAACCCTCTTCTGGTTTGATTGAGAAGCAAGATATGAAAGGAGGATGTGGAATTCAGGAACACCAGACACGTACTTATTTTCACCAAATGTTTACTAAGGTAGGAAGACAAGCATCTAAATTTATCTGCTTCAACCCTGGATAAAGATGGTGCTTGGCTGTGTAAATTAAACAGCACACAGCCTAACAAAGATACACAGATCATAGTGCGTTACCTGGTACAAAGCCAAATAGTGGCACTGTTATGTGCACTACCAGAAAAGAATCACTTATCTCTCTTTTACCTAATAACTGAGGTGCTTTTACCAGGATTTAGGTCTGTCATACCCAGTCCCTCAGTGTCTTTCTAACCACTTGTCTACAGTGCTTTCTGAGATCATAATAGGAAGATGCATTTTTTAAGTGCCTTCTTAACACCTCTCCAGCTCTGATAATAAATTATTCTCTGTTCCTAAAGTCTGTATGTTCCAGCTCTTGTTCTTTTTGCAAAATGAATATTCTTAACTATTACCACAACTTGCTGTACATTCTTCTAATTGCTTTTTTGTTACTTTCCTTTTTCATTTACCAGCTGCTTTAGCAGTATTTTGTAATGTTATTATTTTTAATCTTCTTCTTTATGGACATTTTAATTGATATTTTGAAAACTTACGAGAATTTAATTTATGTGAATATGACTGAAAGTTTTCCAATTTAGCAAATAGAATGATAGAATGATTTGGGTTGGAAGACACCTTTAAAGATTATCTAGTCCAACTTCCTTGCCAATGGCAAGAACATCTTTCACTAACAACCAGGTTGCTGGAAGCCCCATCCAACCAGAACTTGAACAGTTCCAGTGATGGGGCATCCACAACTTCTCTGGGCAACCTCCCAGTGTCTCGCCATCCTTATCAGAAAGAATTTATTCCTTATGTCCAACCTAAACCTTCTCCTTTTCAGTTTAAAACCATTGTTCCTTGTCCTGTCATTACAGGCTTTGATAAAAACTCTGTCTCTCACCATCTTTTTCACAAATCCCCTTTATATACTGAAAGGATGCATACATATCACCTACTGGCACTTCATTTCAGTAAAAAATATTTTGTATGGAAGTGAAATAATTTGTAAGCATTTGTGATTATATTGATTCATAATAAAAAACGTGTGAAATTTAAATGAATTTGAATAAAAATCACGTGTCACTGCTGTTCTTCTACTAGGGTGATTGCATTACAAAATCTGTGTTATTGAATATCATAAAAAAATCATGACATGATAAAATCTCAGACTCAACCTTTGAATTTCTTCCCAGAATGGATAAAGTTTTTGCCTGGAATCAATACATATTTTCATTGTTCCACTGCAGACTTAGACAAGCCATTTCAGGCAAGGAAGTGGAGTTAAGAAATGTCTCATTTACATACATATTGAGCCTTTTGCCCGTGTAGTAAACTGTCAGAAGTGGTCACTGAAAAGCAAATACAGAACTGTAGCAACGTTTTCTCCTTCTTGATCTTAACTGATTTTAATATGACAGCTGGGAAATGAAAAAATAGAATCTCATTTTTCATTTGAACAATCAACTTTCAAAGGCTGTTTTCATCATTCTGCAAGGACTGAGATTGTGTCAGCCAGAAAGTGAAAGAAAAGGGAATGAAACACATGGCTAAAAAGCTTTTTCTGAATGTCACACTCCAAAATACACCTAGTGTTAGAAATACCTTCACCTTGCTGATTGCAAAGATTTTTACTAATCACAAATGGTCTGGCCAAATAAACATGGTCTGGATATATGTTAATGATCTAAATTAAAACCACAGATATTTATGAATTTGCTAGTCTGTTAAATGATCATATTTAAAAGGAAGAATGATCCATATTAAAAATTAGCATAAAATTGAAAGTAAAATTAAGAAATGAAAAACAGAATTAAAACTTTTTATTGTTGTCATTTCTTCCTGTTGTTATGCTTTAAAATATTTGCTAAGCCAAAACCGGAATTTGAGTATTTCATTATCCAAGTCATTAGGATACTAGTTTGGGGGAGCAAATGGGATAACTTAAGTATGATTACGGATTATCAGATAACACAGCATCAAAAGAGCAAACCAGAACATTTCAGCGCAGTATAGTATGTATTCAACCTCAATATCAGTTATGAAGTTTTCAGATTAAGTTGGACTGTGGTGGAGTGTGAAAAAAAATAAAGTAATGGTCTTCCATTCGTGTCTTTAACTCCCTTCTGAGCACATCATTTATGGACTATAATCTCTGCTGTGGCCTGTAATTTGGGAATACTTTACTACCCTCCAAAATCAACCATTTTTCTGTGAATCAGTGTAGCTCGCGCAATGCTGCATGCAGAATCCACTGACTCCTATGAGGGTACCTTGTCAGACACAAAAGAAAGAATACTCATACCAAACAACAAAGGGAGAGAAGAAAATTCCATCTTACTACAGCTGCTTCTTTGTAAATCAGTTTTAAAAAATGGGAGGAACTCTGATGTCTTCTAGTCATGCCATTATAAACTCCAATAAAAGATCCCTAATAGGAAAAGGCAATGAGGCATATACAGGAGAGACTTCATCAGTGCTGGAGCTGAAGAAGCCTGACCAGCAATCATTATTCCTCACACCCTATTAATAAAATTTCTCTGCGTATGTGTTAAACATTGTTCAGTGTTTTGTTTCTTAATGTGTGTAGTAGTGGTGTGCTGGTAGTCACATCCATGCCATAGCTCCTGTTAGGAGACAGTATGTTCCTGGGAAAATGGGAAGCCTGGGGGGTATAAGTCACCTCTCTGAAGTAGCAAAAGAACAAATCCCTTCACCAAAGAAAAGCTAAGTGGCAGTGTGACTTGCAAACCCCGATGCTTAAAGCTCACAAGAGGTAGCAGGAAAGCATAAGATAAAACAAGGGGACTGTGACACAGATGGAGGCACAGCAGCAGCCTTGATGGATGTACCAGTTTTCCAGACACAAGGTTGGTCTTTAGTGCATCTTCAGGGTGACAGGTATATTGTGGAGGCCACTGCATAATAGCCAGGGCTGGTTAAGAACCATTTTTACCAAGGGCACGCCACCTAAGAAGTTATGACTGGCTGAGAAAAGATGTTTGAGGCTGGTGTTCCAAAAAACCTTTTAAAGCTATCTCACATTCACCGCATTGTTACTGTTAAGAAATTAAAAGTCTCCATCACAGAGCACTTTAACAGGGCACTCAAAACCAAGATATAGAGATATTTATAGTGCCCAACACTTTTTGCTACATTAATTAATATATTTTTAGGGTTTATAAGGAGCTATAACCTATAAGTGCATCAGAACTATCACAGCCACAAAGCCTGTGGAAGTGAAATATTTAAACTTTATGGGGATTAAATTTAAAAATTTAAATGAAATTTAAATCAAAGAATTTTCACCTTTCATCAAAAAGAAAGGCCATGTAAGGGTGTCTGAAAGAAAAAAGAGATTTGAGAAGGGTTATAAGCATTCATGGATGAAATTTTCAAAGTAGCTAAAATTGTGAAAAGGGATATCCATATATCCCTCAATAAATCACAGCCACAAATCAACTGAAGGGACCTTTCATGTGGAAGAACCTCCAAAAGGGATTCTAAACAATGACAGACTATGAAATTGAGAAGGTCGTCACTTTAGAAAGGAAAGAAAGGAAAAAGCAGTTGCTGGTGATGTGGGAGGCTCACCCCAGGTATCTAAGAGTTGCAGAGAAGCCTCTCAAGACCAGGACATCTACTGACGTGTTCTAACCAGCAGTAAAACAATGAGATCATTTCTGCCATGGGCGGTAAGCTGCACTGTCTGCCAGTATATACTGACCGCACATTGACCCTGTCAGAGTTGAAATAAAAACTGACCAGAACAAGCGCATCTTACTTTGCTTTAGAAAGTTGATTTTGAAGCACCACCAGGAGTCCTGGAAATCTTTGATATTTTAATAAACCCTACTGACACGGGAGAAGTAAATTGGTGCAGGAAACCCAGCCTTGTAAATAAATTATACAGTCCAGGCTAGCAACAGTTTTCCAGGCACTCCTCCTATGTATGCAACAAGCATAGGTGGTATACTCTGTGGCCTGCCATGTATTCGCATATGTAGAAGATACATTCCATATACTTCAGCTGTAGAAAGGCCAGACAGCTTTTGAAATGGGGTTTGGAAATTGTTAAGACACATGTTGAAAGTATCACACAAGACATTGCAAAACATATGTTCAGACAAATTTCCAAGGCACTGCTGGGCAAGCTGGAAAAGTCAGCAAATCAAGGAGGGCTTGTGAGTTATTCACATTCAGAGAAAAAGCTTTAGAAGAAAGAGATACTAATCATGCCTCCTGGCACTAGGACGGCCTGAGCCTGCCTTTTAAGATGAGGATGGGAGACACCAGACAGCAGTCTGGCTGAGAAGAGGAAAATTAACAACCCAGGCCAAATGGTGCAAAGAAATTGAAAACCCAGAAAGAAAGAAGGCCTCTTCTGCCACTTAGAAAAGTAGATGTATTTTAAAAGGGATGGTTTACATACAAGCCTGCTCAGAATAATACATCAAATCAAAGCTGGATTTGTTTGAAGTGTTCCCAGGACAGACTAGCGTTGAGAAAAGATTGTGGAGGCACCTCCACATTCCAGCATGACAGTGTGCACCTCTGGACTTTTTCGTGGCCAGAAATGGGGAAGATCAGAGAGATCTGAACAACAATCTGTCATACCCTTGCTGAAAAACTATGAACACTGGGGGGTCCAATCTCTCAGTGCCAGTGAACCTGTGAGCCTTGTCAGCCTCTGAGTTCCATCATTTTTCTTGGGAGGCGGACTAACACACCAGAGCAACAGCTGCTGGCCCTCCTGCACACTAATTTTGTCCCCTTCCAGTTACAGCAGTGACACTGTGCACTCATTTCTTCATGGGGCTGTTCTGCAAAGACATGGCTGGGCAGCAGGAAGGATGAAATCAATAGCAGTCAAGGAAATGCTCAGCTCTGATGGCTCAGAGTATGAGATTAGGCATTTGGGACCACTCCACTGTGATCTGTTCTTTCAAGATAAGCTTTTGTAGAACTGAGTGGATGTAAGAATTAGGCTGATATACAGCAAAGGCAGCATTTGTTTGATGAGATCCCTGGCAACAGGGACCTGCAAGCAAGTTATTATGTACGGCTTGCTCTTTGTGACGAGAGCATGAGTGGCACACAGGGTGCATTTGGGATACACTGAGACTTTACACATGGCTAGCACTAAATACCTGGTTGACCAGGTGGACATGAAACCATTTAGCATAACAGGCAGGCAGCTGTATCAGCAAACAGGAAAATTGGTTTCTGGGGCAGCTGCCCAAGCTGCTTGTTATTGTGCTGATAGAAAATGATGCTTTTAGCAGCAATTATGCTCAGAACCCTTTCAACTTTAAACACTGAGGTATAAATTTTGTAGCTCTGTTTCTAGTGCGTGTTTCTAGTGAAACCACTGGAGCTTGATTTTGGGAACAGCTATTGTGTGAGAGAGTACCTGCAGCTCATACAAGGATTGGCAGACACATGAAAGATCATAAATATATGCTGTCAGCCTACAGGGAGGAGTTCACCCCTGGTTATAAACTGTTTGCCTTCAATTTGTCTGCAGATCAGCAACATGCTGATACCTATTCCTTGATTAAAACAGAAGACACGGGAGCAGAAATATACTGTGAGCGGGCTTTGACCACCACTGTTGATATGATCATGGACAGCATATTTGGCAATGTGACAGAAATAAACCAAAGGATGCATGTGCCTTTTGACTAAATGTGAGGAGAGACACCAGACAACCCTCTTTTCTTCAGCAAACCCATATGCCAGTGAAACATTTTCAGGCATGTACCAGGGTGACTGATGGCATAGCCCTGAGTGCACTCCAGAAGGTACAGGTCACTTGTCAGACAGTGGGACGTCATATTTCTGAGCCTGCCTGGTAGCAAGGCAGGAGGTTGGTTGGGATCCTCCATATTTAGCACTGAATGCCAGTAGGCCCTTTCAGTATGTAAATGGCCAGCTGCACTGGCAGAAAAAAAAGTAGGTTCTTGCCCTAAAAGCCTCCAGAAGCATTTAAACTGACAACCAGGTACCCATATGATGCTTAAGTAGCAACTTTAAGTGCTTCTAAAAAGCAGTAGGCCTTACTGGCATACATCTCCCTGGCTAAGGACACAATCTGAAGCTTACCTCAGGGGCTCTTATATAGCAGCGTATATTTTGAGTCAAGGGCAAATGTGCAGCTCTCAGTATGTGCCCATTTGTCTCTTGTTCACCTATGACCTGATGACCCGTCATCCATAATCATTGGGAAGGCCATTAAAATTCTTGGTGAGTACCCTCTTGTCGTTGAGCATCTCTGCATCTTCTGAAGGGACTTGTTCCTGGAAACAAAGCGCTGCACTATCATGATCTTTTAGGATGCCATCTGAGTTTATGCTGTAGTCCAAGATGGTGTCCCTCAGTAACTCAAAATTCACAGCTTTTGTTTGATTCATTTGGAGCAATGCCTTTAGCTGTCCTTAACGCTGCAGGTAGATAACCACAGGATGCAAGTCCTGATGTACAAACTCAGTTATGTGCTTGTCTAGCAGCAGCTAACTTGTCAGGTTAGACTGCCACCTAAGAAGTCACCAAGCTGGGGTTTTTCTGGTGTCCTGAACAATTCATGAAAATCTTGGAGTCTGTGTTGTGATGAAGCCAGTGGCACTGGAGGGCAATTAAGTCATAAAGCCCTAGGGACATTTATGTAGAGGTAAAACAAGCTATAAAAATGTTAGTGCTGTGTTCCAGAGTCTCATCTCTTTTGGCCTGTTTACATGAAATGGGGGCCATATCTTTATTGACAAAACCACAGGGGGACACAGCACAAGTCAGAGAAAAGAGGTAGCCGCACAGCTCATCTGGTTCTCTCCTGCTGGTAGCAACAGTGTTTTCTTTCACGAGTCCAAAACATGCTGTCAGGGTGCCAGAGCTCTCAGAAATAAGTTTGGGACGTCCAAGACAGTATTGTTGTGTTGATAAAGTGGTGATGATTAGTAAAATCGCAGCAATGAGTCTTCTCATCAGAGGCTGCTGCATCATACAGGAAACAGGCATATGCCCTGCTGTTCAGAAGTGCACCGCTGGGGATCAGCGGTGTTTGCTCCCAGCTAAGAACAGCAGGAGCTCCCACCTGGCTTTGTCACAGCAGCCGCCTCGTGCGCCCACACAGAGATGATGTTAATGCCTCCTCTTTTCAGGTGGTCCATCCTTCATTGTTTGTGTAACACAGGTATCCAAAGGTGGCCCTTGCCAGAGGATTTCAGTCATTTTCATGGTAGCATTTGACACAGCTCTAGTAAAAGCGCACATTAAGCTCAGATGCTGTCAGCATCCTGTTCACTGTGGAATCATACAAGAAGTCAGGCCCTTGCTTTCTATCTTATGTTTTGTAGTGCATGATGGATTTGAGTATTTTCTTTTTTAGCCACCTACATAAGCCACTGCATAGAAAGAAGAAAATATTTAGGTTTTCTCTGAACAGAAAAGTGTCACCATGTTAGGTTTAAGAAACCAGTAGACATTAAGTGGACATGAACTACAGACTAATGTAGTTTACTGAAAGGTTTATCACTATACAGTAATAAACACACAGTGATCAACCTTCCCCTTTTCATCCTCCTCCTCCCCACAGAATACGTGACAAGCCAGCACCATGACCTCCTACCTCTGTGATCTTCAAGTGCCCCTCAAAATTTTATCATCCTGTTAGCAAGAACAACTTAGCTCTTTTTGCAGGTCAAACATCTCCTGATTAGCTGTTTGGTATGCAAGGAATTTGTCAGGGACTGTTTTGTGAGGGCACTAAAAGTCCCTGATCACCCTGACCAGCTTTTTCTGGGGCCTCCACTCATGCCCATGGCCCAGGGGTTTTGTCCTGGGCCTTCAGTCCCTTCCTGAGCTATGTATTAGGTGCACCTGTCCCTAGTCCTGTTCTTGGGTGTTGTTTGGCTTTCCAGGCTTGATTTTGGATCTGTCTTCTTAACCTTGCATATGCCTTTTGGTCAGAACACGAGCTTGTGCTTGCTCAAGTCTATTGTACTGTGGATCACTACCTTCTTGATGGACAATAGTCTTCTGGTTAGGTCCACCACTTACCCCAACTGCATACAAACCATGAAAATTCTTTATAAAAAAAATATTAAGACTAAACACCAACCAAAACCAAGCTCTGCTTCTTTTGTTATCTACATATGATAGTTGTTTGGAGGTGGATTTATCTGGGGACAGCAAGCACAAAGCGCAGGAGAGCATGCCAATATTTTTAGCCACTCTGCAATGAAATAGCCCGTGGAGAAAGTGCAGTTTATAGCTGTTGGAACATTGTGTTCACAGGGGATTCCATTAAAATCAGACTGAGATGTAATTTCATGCTGGCCTGCAGCAGTGTGATGGTCAATGTCCTATAAAAAACAATCTCAGGAGCAAGTGCAGAAACTGTCACAATTTGCATTAAATGAGTTTGGGATAGTAACTTAGGAAAACACTGTGGGAACAGGGGAACCTATTAACTGATATTATTCATATTGGGTGCAAAAAGAGCTAGCATGGTGCTCAAGTTTTGCATGAGATGGTTCATTTGGTCTACAGGTTCTTTGGTAGCAATGTACACTAGTCACTTGAAATAAGAAAGGCCACAATAACTTCACTGAACACATTTCCTCTCATTTTGAAATGTCTCTATGTGCTTTAACCCATTAACACTTCAGTCTTAGAACTGAGGAACAAATGGGAACATGAACATGCACAGGCCAGCGTCACTTTCCATCAGCAGTCCATTCACACATTTTCATCACCATATTTCTTATAACAAGGGAGATGGCCATCCTCATCAGTCTCACTCTTGTAGCCACTTAAATGTTTCACATCTTGTTGGCAAGAAGTCAGTTCTTGCAGGTCAAAAATTTTCTCCTTCCTTGTTTCGTAACATTCCAAGAACTGCTTTTTCTCCTCAGACAATGATCACTTGGTCATTCTGATCCTGATCACCCTCCCCAAACCTGACCCTGACTAAGCCAGCAGATTGGCTTCCTGGCTTGACCTGGACCTGACTTGCCTTATGACCTGGACTCTGAGTTCAGTCTGGCTACCATCTCCAAGGCTGCTCTGCTTGTCTTGCTCAGGTCGTGCAGGACTGTAATCAGGACAGCAAGGCACCAGCTCTTGCTGACTGTCATTTTGCTCAGCGCACGCTCCCTGAGGAAGCAGCCAGCCATTACTGTTCCCAGACACACATAATATTCATGTTGAGAAATGGATTGTATAATTTTGATTTTTCAACAGCGTTAAAAAAAGGATGGGAAAAGGTGGGAAAAAAATCCTGCAGGTAACCACAGTAGCGTGACAGGACTATAAGAAATACCAATTTGAAAGCAAAATGTGGTGGGATGAGGGGATCCATTAACCAGGCCCAAACTTCCAACCTGTTGTTTATGCCTCAAGTCATTTATCTATCCAGACTGTATCATACTGACTTGAATACTGTGGGAGACAGTGTTGAGAGCTCTCCTGAAGCTGCAACAGGTGGCATTCACTGCTCTTCTCTCATCCATAAACACAGTCATTCAAACATAGCAAGCAAGCATGTGGGTCAAGCCTAACCTACCCTTGGTAACTCCATGCTCACTGTTCCTAGTTACATTCTCCTGTACGTGTGGAAAGTGTGCTCCAAGGTGACTCACTCCATGATTTCTCCAGGCACCAAAGCTCTATTTCCCAAAATTGACTTAGGGATTTTTGAAGATAGGTGCAACTTTCTTCAGTTAGGTCAGGAATCTCTCCTGATCTCCCTGAGTATTCATAACAGAGGAACGTGGTCATGCACGGACATTATAGCTATCTTGGCACCCTCATATACAGCCGACAGGGTCCCATGGACTTGCAGCAGTTGAGTTCTTGCATATATTCCCTGATTAAGTCCTCACCTACTAGTGATAATTCCTCTTCTCCTTGAATACTTTCACTAAGCACAGATGCCTGGGACATGTTTTCAGTGAAGACTGAGGTTTTGAGTATCTCAGCCCCTGTCTGCTTCATTAAAGCCACTGACCCACTAAGCAATTAGACCATGTTTTTGTTACTAAAGTAGCAATAACATTTCTTAGTTCCTTTGATGTCCTTCAGCAGCTGAGCTTTGACTTTTCCAAACCATCCCTGCATTCCTGGGCAATATTTCTAACACTGTCCTTTGTACCCTGTACCTGCTGCCTCCTCCTATAGCTGTCTTTTTGCATTGAAGCTGCAAAGTGAACTTGGTCTTGCTGCTGGTGTCTAATGATTGCCAAGTAAAGGGGAAGAATGGCTGTGCTGCGAGAGGGTCATCATGAGGAGGGTGCTTTTCTGTTTCATCTAAAGGGAGTGGGCCAGATCAAGTGCCTGGTGGGGCTGCTCTGAGCCCAGAGTGAGCTGGCTGAAAAGGGAGCAAGAGTTCAGCATCATCTTCCCTAGAACTTTTGTCAGCTGGGAAGGTGTTTCTAATGAGGGGGACTGCATAAATCGCAGACCTAAGGTAGCTAAGCAACACATACTAAAGGCAGATCCACTTCATTCTGCCATCCAAACATCTGCAGCTCCGTGTTGTGTTGTTCCAGGGCAGGAGGTGTGGGTCCTACTAGCTTGCTAGGTTTTTAGTTTGCAACAGCGCCAACTGGAAAATCACCGATAGTCTCTGTCCTCTGATCTTCATACTGCCCCTTCACATATACTTGGGAAGATTCATCTGATGCTACATGCACCTTCACCCCACACATATATACATGCTCCTGATCCTTCTTCCCACACAGGGTCCCCAAAATAGACATCTTCATTTCTTCAGCAACCCACATAGCTCTGAGCTGTTTTTCTTGTCAAAGGCTTCAAAAAACAACAGCCTCTGGGAATAGGGTTTTCACAACATGATGCAAAGGGTTTTTATTTTATGATGGGCTGATCCATGCAGAAGTACAAGATCTAATGGGAAAGAGTTGGAGTACTGAACCAGAGGGATTTTTGTCAAATGGCATGATGTCATCCTGGGAATTAAGCACATTCCCTGGTGCAAACCATGTCTAGGAGCATTTGTAGGCACAGTTTAATTCAGCAGTATAGTTTTAGCCTAAGTGTCTGTTCCCCAAAATTTATATTTAATCCCAGCAGGGATCAGCAGTGGGACTTAGTCTATTCAATACATTTATCGCCATTTAGGGAAGGAAATGCACAGTGAAATCTCCAAGTTTCTGAGTGATACTGAACTCTTCAGAAGGTCAGAGACTGATTTAAGTGTTTGGATTGCTTGCAGTTGTCTCAGAATGGCCACATGACCAGCAGTCATATCTTGAAGGGGAAACTTTACATCCAAAAGCTCACTGCTGTTCATCCCAAGCTCACAGTACTGTTTTATGTCACTGTACAGTCTGGCTTCCTGAGACGAAGATTCTTCCTCCACAGGAACAGTGCGATCAGGGGCAACCCCACACTGATGCTGCTGATGGAACCCCATGTCTTATAGAGAGGTGTCCATGTGCCCCTTCCTTCTCCCCATTCCTAGGCAAAATGGCATGGATATCTGTTCACTCCATTTTATGAAGTCATTCTATAGTTTCTTGCAATAGGAACAGCCTTTGAATACCAAAAAGTATCATTTGCAAACTTGGAAATTTCACTCTGCAATGCCATTTCCAAGTCAGTCAGTCATGAAGATACTGGACATCCTTGGTCTGATTCCAGGGATGCCACTGCTGATACTTCTCTATCCCAGAAAATTACCATCAACTCTACTTTTTCTTTCCTATTCTTTAAACAAGCTTACAAATCGTAAGAGGATTTTTCCTCCAAACCTCTAGCAACTTCATCTCTATCTATATGGGGATCTCATACTCCATTTATCCCCTACAGAGACATACAAAAACAATCTTGAAAGCAAACCAGAGTAGTGTTTGGTTTTCGGAAACACTCAGAGAGACAGTGAGGATGGAGCGCTGTATCCCTTCTTTATCCACCAGAGCCAGAGTAGTTGCTACCACTGACAGAGCATCCCAATTTAAGTGTTTGCCTTTACGAAAAACTAACTAACCAGTATGCTGCTGGGTATTCTGGGGTGGCAGCACAGCACTACTGCTTCTGGCTCTGTTCTGCTCTGTAGGGCAAAGAAAAGGGTAAAGAAGGCCTTTGGAACCTCATGAATACAGTACACATAAGGAGCAGTGTCCAGCCATGCTCCAAACTACGTTTAAATGTAGTAGGTTGCCCTTACTGAGAGACGGAGAACGTAGTTTCACATGACATAGGCATCACCAATTAAATAATCATTTAATGAGGTACAGCAGGAATGACTGCTCTTTCCATCTGTTAACCACACTGGAGTCGGCTCAGTGGAACATCTTTCAGAGAAAATGCTCAAAGCACGACACCCCAGAGCATCATGTACAGTCATCCTCTTGACACCATGCCATGAGTCCGTGAGGCAAGAGCTCATCCCAGAAAACAAAAGGGCTTTATGAGGGTCCATCGCTGAAACAGGCAAAGAATGATTTGTGCTTCAGTTAGCCCAAAGTAGTGCTGGGGAGCAGCAAGAGTGGGACCACTCAGTGAAAGTGGATAAGCCAGGATCTAAGAGTATCCTCAGCCCAGGCAGCATCCTCTCCAATGGGGCACAGTCCTGCAGGGTTAGGACACAGCCTCACAGGATCCACACACAGCAGCAGGGCAGGGTGCTGACAGTGGGCGCTATCAATAGCCCTGGACCAAGCAAAGCAATCAGTTAAGTCTGGGGTCCACTTACGATTTGCAGGAGACAGGGACAGAGGCAGGAGTGGAAATAATGCTACCTGCTACATGGGTCCAAGGTCTGTCCTGAGGAGGAACTGGAGACATTATGCCCACAACATAGCTCAGACAAGGACCAAAGAAACAAGCTTAAGCTTAAATGAGGCCCTAGGTTCACTGGCAGATGAGGTCAGTGGAGCCCCTAGGTGAGGCTGGTGAGGGCCCCTAAGGCTAGCTGGTGACAGGGCCCTGAACGTGCAAGAGATCAGATACTCTTGTAACAAGGAAAGCACCATTTCCTCTTCAGTTTTAGGTAACATCTTGAAAGGTATTCTACCCATTTTTTTTTTTTTATGTTTAGATCTCTCAGATATTCATGTTTTAGGAAGTGAGCTATTTAAAATCATCTTCAAAAATACTCAGTTCTGCCCTAAATACATACAGAACCTTTTGTTGAAACTAGGGTTACTGCAAAATTACCTTGTTTCAATTCAATTAATTTTGACCACAACTCTTTAGAAGCTGAAAGCTGTTAGTGAGTGGTTCTATTTCCCTTGTAATTCAAGCTTATTTCTTTTCAGAAGAAATTATACATACTTGTCTGTGAAACCTTTTCGGTGAGGCTCCAGAACTGACATCAGAGGTCATTTTTTGCAGCTCAGTCCCAACTGCTTGAAAATTAAAGTATCAGTTTTCCATTCTCTAGAGCTGTACAGACGGCAACTGGATCATGAAAAAAACTATTGCTTCTGACTTAATTTTCCATGCATACATATTACCCACAAGAAAGCCTGGGGCTAAGTGCAATAAGGGTAAGTTATTTATCTTATTTCAGGGACATACAAACAAACCCACTGTGATTTATTACTACTGACAAATTAAATGAAATAGATAGGGAATATCCATTCATGAGGTACTAACAAGTGCAGGAGCAATGCACCAATATGTGAATAATAAAAATGATTTATCAATATAGACTGCATTATATAAAGGCAATTTATTATTCAGTACAGTTTAAAATATCCAAATTTTTTTTTTTAAAGATACTTCTGCAGAGCAAAATATATTAAAAAAAAACCAGCAAAGAAATTAGTCTTTGTCTTGATTATTATAATGTACATTTTTAATTGCATTCTGCCCTGTTGAGCAGTCCCATTCTTACTCAAAAAAAGGTTTACTTTCTCAAAACTATTTCTTTCCTAGTTCATCAACTGTCAATATACTGTGAGTACTTCCTTCTGGTATTTCATGTCTCTTCACATTTTTCATCTCTATTATCCTTATCTCTTTCTTCTGTAGATATATGCTTTGGTTCTTCATCTTTTCTACCTGCCTATACCCAAAATCATCACAATGCGCAATTGCCTTTGAAATACACTCTCTTTGCCAGGTAGATTGGGCAACATTTATCATTTGAAACATTTATTCTTCCCTTCTATAGCACACTCTAGCTGACATTAATCGAATAAAGTCTCCTCTTAATCTTTTCCATGGGAAGGTAGTGACAGAGAAGAGAAGGAACCCAAGAATCTGGAACTATGAACTTAATTCTTGCCCCAAAGGCAGCTTCCAGTCAAACCATCCATGCAGAGATCCTTTATATGGCATGAGAGGCCACAAGAGGTACAGCTGCATGTAATGTTATGGAGACTTCGACTGCAGTAACAGCGTGTGTTTTGCCATGCTGGTGTAAAAAGCCATCTGGGCTTGGACATACCACTAATTTGTTGTCTTTGGTCCCTTTTATTTCTTCTTCCATCTATTACCTCTGCCCTCTAATACCAGACTCCACTATCCCAAATTCTTTGAGCCTTTCCATCATGCTGAAATCTTAGACTGGATGAACTCCTGCTACAAATGAAGGGAGAGATTTGCAGGCGGCAAAACTCAGATATCCATATTAGAAACAAGGAACTGCAGAAAAAAGCTTGAAAACCAAGAGCCTAATGCAAAATCCAGGCACCAGATTACAAAATGCATAATGAATTCTTCATGTATTTTAAACTTTCCTGTACCTGAAGTTACAATGTTTTTTTCCATTTGAAGCTCTGAATGCTATTAAGGAGACCAGAGATTTGAGACTCAAATTCCCAAATCTCCAAAATAACAATTGGTTGGATGGATTTTGGGGATCATAGTGATTCCCTTGTTCCCCCAGTTAAAGAAGAAGAGTCCTCCCTCCATTCTAGGTGGGGTAAATATCACTCCCACTCACCTCCTCCCCAGTCCCACCTTACAGTACTAGTGAATCCACTTTTAATGACTATTGTAAATCAGAGCAGAAACAATTGTGATGCAAATACAGGCGCTGCACCGCACCTATGCAACTGTACCGCATAACATAGGAGCCTGCACCATCCAAAGACTAGCAAAACTTGAAGTGTTTTCACAACAGGGGCTAAATGTGAGTCTAGGCATATATTCTGTGTTCATAAAAACAGAAGCAGGGCTCAAGACATTTCACAATTCTTTTTAGCTTGTAGGAGGGGGCAATGAGAGCATGTGTCTGCTTGTGCACAACTTACACTCAAATAATTGAATATTTTTATTGCCATAGCTTATCGTTCTTTGCGTTACAGAGCATTTTAGTTGCATCAGCATGCCACTTTTTGCTGTCACTTTAAACTCTTTTAATGAGATGTTTAGAAAGGGGTACCAGCTATACTGTGATGACAGGTATCTAGTCGAACTGCTGCTTGTAGGTGTACCTGTCAGACAGAAATTTCAGGCTGTTAGACTGGTTGCACTCAGATAGTGAAAAATGGCACTCTGTCTGCTCCAACAGAACAACAATGTTGTCTTTGTGCAGACAGCGTGGCTCAGTTTCCAGTCTAGCAAATCAAGTTGAAGACCACATGAGCACTCAGACCGACCCACCCCTCCAAGAAGGCAGCACAGCCCCCTTGGTGAGGTGGACCAGGCAGCTGTCAGCACAGCACAGCCGGAAACACCATACTGGTTGGGGATGTTACTAGAACAACTTGCCGTGTTCTCTTATAATCCCCCACTTGTAAAACATTATCTCCACTAGCATCTGGCTCTAAATGGAGTCCCAGACAGTGAGGAGCTCACTACAGACACTGAGAGTGAGGGAAAGAAGCAGCTCAGGGCTTCTGTAGGACAGGAATATCCAGGTAAACAGGTACCTGACGAATGAGAGAGGACTTGTGCTCAGCAAGGGGAGTGAGTGGGCCAAGCCTTACTTCAGTACAAGTTAATAAAAAAATCCCTGAACTGTGGTTCAAGATATGAATTTTAACTTTGTGTGCAAAACCTGCTACTAACCTTTTTTGGGCAGTGAGCAGATAAGAGGCATATCTAGAGCAAAGGGCCTTCTGGACTTTCATTCTCCCATCGAGGTCCAAAGAACCTTTGTTAAAGCTACACAGTGTTTTCTGTTGGGAGACAAGAATTTATTTAGTGGATCCCACATATCTCAGATAAACCTTCAGAGGCAAGAGCAGTGGAATGACAGTCACAATGTAGAAAGCCAGTTTGACTTAGCAACAGTGCTAGGGTAGCAGGCCAAGGTAGAATTGGTCAAAATCAAGTTCAGACAGCCACGTAAGGGTGGACTATTTAGGCTACTGTCGTATAGACCTCTGGGTTAGATGTGGGAATTCGGGACATTAGTCAGTGTCAAATGGGCAATGGAGAGATGCAGGTGCTCTGTAGTTTGGAACCACAGTGAGGAGACAGGAAGTCCTTGATTGCCTTGGTATTGTCCATTTACTCAGTGCTGGCTTCTGCAGATGAATTATCGTGTCTCAGTGAAAGCACACTGTCCTGTCAGTGAAGTTCCCTTGGTTTTGCCAGGAACGCTAGTCATGATGAGAATCTAGATGATAGAATTCAGTTCTCCTGGTTTGCAGCTTTTCTCATTATTTATTTTTAAGGAGGATACCTTAAAAATTGTACTCAATTTTTCTTTTTACTTGTGCCTGCTGGATGGATAACTAGGATTTTACCTCTTGTTAGTTTATTAGAGTTCATAACCAGATTTTCTTGCCCTGCCCCCTTTCCCGCCCCCCCCCCTCCCGCAGCTTTGTCTCCCGTCGTAGCCCATCTGGTCG
>WYDI02033154.1:0-21236 GCA_009867235.2 Psittacus erithacus | reverse complement strand
AGAGCCTTGGGTGACATGGTTTAGTGGGAGGTGTCCCTGCCCATGGCAGGGGGGTTGGAACTAGATGATCTTAAGGTGCTTTCCATCCCTAACTATTCTACGATTCTATGGTTCTATAAATTATAATGGTAGCAACTTCAAAATTAAAAGAGACTGTTATTTCCAACTTCAGAGACTCTTTATCAAACCAACCCAAAAATGCTGTTGAAAAGAATAGTAAATTGTTCCCCTTAGTTGAAAAATCATTAGTATCAATGCATAAATCAAAGCTCAAGCCAAATGGCATCATCTTTGTCTAACATATTCTCTGCATAAGATGTCAAGGAGGCTTGTACGCAGAGGCACAGGTATATCTACAGGGCTATGGGGTCCTGGTGATCCCTGTCATTCTAATGGACCATTAAATTCTGTTACTAATGGGCATGCATTACACAGCCAGCTGTAAGGTATTATGAGGTTAATAAAATTCTTTAAAGGGCTAGACATTTACTTAGGTAATATAAACACCCTTTATTGCAATAATAAGGGTTAAACAAATAAAATGCAAAAAGTATTCTGAAAGCAGTATAAATGCAACTGGCTTCAAGTCAGAAGCTAACCTGTAACGGATGACAATTCCCTTTGTGCAGTTCTTCTATAATTCCTCTCTGACGGAGAGCTTATTGTACCTTCATTTGAAATGTCTGGTCCCAGCTCTGACAGTATATTGGCATATAGAGGAAGAAAAAGTCTCTTCCAGCAAATGATTTATAGATTTCTAATGTTGGAAAATGTGACTTTTCAATAGCCTGCATCAAAAGACATTCAACAAAAGCTGTGTGGACTGTGAAAGAATAAGCAAAATAAGATCATCCATATTCATGAAAGCACATTAACCCGCTTACCTGGAGTATTCAATTATTTCCCTATTTATGGATAATATGTGTGCTATAAATGTCAAGATCAATTTAAAAAGTGAGTAAATTGCCTTTTCATGCTCTGGTATTAAACAGTGTCCTGCATGCATGACTGTCACTGCAAAACTGTTTAGTTTTCTCCTAGCATAAAAGCTCCCACTATTCTGTTACAGTACATGAATAGGAAAACAGAATGCACAGGATACTATTGAGCACTTAATGGCATAAATACCTTATTTTTGTAATTCAGAATAATGAACAGGTTTTTTGAAATGTCAGAAGAGGCTGGTATAGTCACAATCAGTTTGACAGTGATGAAGGGACAGAGGGCTTGCACCTATTTTGTGTAGTAGTATATAGACAAGCACAGACTGAGATAAACACTTTTACTGGGTTTATGAATTTGAATGAGCAAGACATATTTATACTGCTTTCTATTATATATCCAGGAACTGCTGGTTAAATATTACATTCATGCCTTCTTATGACATACCTTTCTGTTAAAATATTTTGAGTAAAATATTTGAAAGGTAAAAAAATCCATGAAAATATCTTAAGCATGGGAACTAAAGGAAGTTGGCTTTGGCTGAACATTTACACTACAGGAAAGCTTTCATTTTTAAGATATGCTTCAAATAACACTATATTTACAAGAGCTTTTGCTATTCTGTGACACATCTGTGTAGCCACTAGCAGAAAACTGAATGGCAATTATGGACTACATTTTGCTTTAATAAGTGAGAAAATCATTTTGGCAGCTACATTACTGATCCAAATAACATTACCTCTCCATGTCTCTGGTTGAATTTCCATGGAGGATTTCACAGAACAATAGTAATGAAATGAGCTAATCTTCCACATAAATAGAGATGATTGGAAAGTGTTCATTTAAAATTGTGTTAATCAGAAAATTTAGGGTTTTTACCTTTTATGGAATTTTTAGTTTCATTTCATTCCTTCCTTCCATTTTTTTTTTTCAAAGAAACAAGCAACCAAAAGGGTGGGTGTAGGTTTCTTGGGTTTGGTTAGTTTGTTGGTTGTTGGGGTTTTTTCCTGAAAAATTAACACTTTAATTTCAGGTTGTTATAAAGAAATGCTGGCAACTTTAAATAAAATTTGTTCCAAGAAATCCTATGAAAATATTGTTTGCAGGATTTCAGCAGCTGCACATCTCATTATAACCTGGAGAAACTTTTAACATATTAAGTCTTCTCTTTATGTATGAGAATGATTTTATCTTTTAACAAATAACTAACCTCCAGAAGCAGATGATCTTTACAAAGCAGATTACAATAGTAGCACAGTATAATGAATATTATGGTTTGATAGCTTATTTATATGCTTAGTTTTCAGAAGCAAATTATTGATTATGCAAACTGTGGGGGTTTTAAGAATCAACCCCATGCTTTGCAGATTATACATAATAAGAAACAGTAATCATATTCCTTTGTTTTTCATTTTAAAGTTTCTGAGTGACACTCCCTTTAATACTTCATGAGACAGTTTGAAAATGCTAATATTTTCAATGGAACCAAAGAAGGGCTTAATAATAAATTCTTTTATGCAAGTTACTATAAGCTAGTTCTTCCACACTTTCTTCCAGCGTAGCACAGGAGGGAAATAATGCATGATAAAACTCAGAATAAGGCTTTTTATAGCAGCAAAAGGAACTTTTTGGTGGTTTGATACAAAATGATGTTTCTGCATGGCTCTGCAGTCACTCGAAAGAATGGCCACAGAAATGCCATTGGAGGTACAGAATGTGAACTGAGACTGACCTGGTTTGTGCTATTTGAGAACAAATTCACTTATGACTGCTCCACCAAGCTCTGCCAGGTGCTGAGCTATGCAAGATCCCTTCTGGACTGACTCTGATGTAGAGATACCCAAAATAACTTGACAGTACAGTCAGCTCTTGATTATTTGTAGACAGATGACTTGGTTCATAAATAAAAAGGGAGGACCTCATTCTTTCCACAGTTGACTATGTTATTTCAGTGGGTGACTCATTTATTCTTCTCCACCCCTTTTTCATGTTCTCCATGCTCAAATCATTTTAGTTTATAAGGATAAGAGAAAAGTTTACAGCTTTGTTAGGGCAAGTCCAGAGCCTGATGCTGCTGATGGTCTTCTCTGCTCAGATTCTAGAAAGTGGGTTAAAGGTGTAAGCAGATAGACTGATATCTAGTCAATATATGAAAAACTGTAACATTCACAGGCATACCTTACTATTAGCCAAAGGGTGTTATGAAAAGGTCCCAAAGAAGCAATTTCTTTCCATCACAAAGATAGTTCCAGTGTTTTTCTTTTCATGGACTGGACTTTCACAGTAATATGGAAACAGAATGTACATTATTTGGCGCTATAAAGTAGTGGAGAAGTTGCAAACTTGGTGAAAGAAATCCAGTGAATCACAGTACAGATCCTTTCCACACTAAGAAACCTGCAGTCTCCATATGAAGTTTTATGGATGGACACATTGGATAAAGTTATCAGTGGATCCCAGACTTTCAAGACTCATGTCAAGAAGACTTCCTTAGGTTAATGGGTGTATAATAACATTTCAGAATTGATGTCTTTACTTGATTTCAGTTACCAGATGATTTTTAAAGGTTTACTTACAATGCTTAAAATGTTACAGTAGCCTACATGGCTATGAGAAGTCAGGATTTCCCCACAAAGCAAGTGAGAGTGGCACTGACTGTTTAGTAACAAGGGAGAAATCCTAGTAAAAAGTGTTTATTGTACCCACTTTTCTTGACACTGTAAATGATATTGAACATCTATCTTCATTTGCCCTTAATTCTGACTTAGTCTTCTGTTAAAAAAAGTCAAAGACTCCAGTAGTAATAATAAAATATTTAAATAGTAGTGAGGACATGTCATCTTAGAATTTCCTGGCCATTAATAATGGCCTAAAATGGTGTCTAGAACTGTAAACCTCTCCTAGACAGTTCTTTATTTCCAGGACATGTCTGTCACTGATACTTATTGCTCTAACAAATTACCCCATCAAATATTTCTCTCCTGGTCATCTTTTTATCAAGCTGAAAAGACAGGTTTGTGCAATCTACAATTACTTGTGGTATACAACTATTCAAAGGCAGGACACTTCGTTTTATGTTCACTAATTATGATTCCTTTCTTCGGTACAGTTATTTAGATCAAAAATGTGCCAGCATAGGAACAGAAATAACAACTGAAAATATTATATCATCCATTGTTACCAAAGGGTTCATGAAATTTTACAAAGCAACTATAATGTAGTCTTCAATTTATAAACTGCTTTTCAAAAACCATGTTCCTGTTTTTATCACAAAACATACTTGTTCTTTTTCTTTTGTCTCATTTAATGGATGGACAAATTAATGTAGAATATGACAGTAATATAGCAAAGACAGTAGGTTATCTTCCTCATAGCTCTTGGGATTCAGATCTTCAGCTTTGTTAACTCAGTCTAGAACAAGATTTCACCTCTCAGGTAAAATATTTCACAACTCAGAGAGAAAGCTCTGGTTTTCTGTTTGTCTTTCAAAGCAAGAGGAAGGAGCTATGCCAGGTGGTAGGTGAAATATGGTGAGAAGGTGTTGGAGTCTGACAGCTCTCTCTGGTGTCCTTAGCCAAAGAAAAATATTCTAAATGGCTAGAAGGCTGAGCCAAAAAAAATTGTAGTGAACAGAAAAGACTGGAAAGCTGGTATAGAGTCACCTTTGGATGAGATCTTACCCCACAATAACATGGTTCAGTTAATCTCCAAAAAAGACTTCATTCAAAGCAGCTGCATCTGCACAATATTGAATTGACACCTTATGAGGATGTAAGAATATAATAGGCCAGAAAGAATGACAGATTAGGTGGACTGGGAGATCAGCTGTGATAGTTTGGATTGATTTATTTTCCAGGTGGCAGTATTTGTAAAGGTCACTTCTCAGCATGAGGCACTCAGCCCTCAGCCATGCCTTGATTGACTGATTATTCCTGTGACTTATATATATTTCATGCTGATAAAAATGCAGGGGGAAAAAAAAAAAATGAAAAGAAAAAAAAGATGCTATCACCTAGCATCATTTTTTGCAAAACACCATGCAGGAAATGACATCATGTGGTTTTTGGCATCAAAACTATACCAACTGAATGACTAGGATATATTCTTTGATATATAGGATATATCATATGACAATAAGATATATCCTATGACAAAGAAAGTCATAGAATCACAGAATCATTTAGGTTGGAAAAGACCATTAAGATCAAGTCTAACCACTAACCTAACACTGCCAAATCCACCATTAGACCATATTCCTAGGTGCCACATCTATACGTCCAGGGATGGTGACTCAAACATGACCCTGGGCAACCTGTTCCAATGCTTGACAGCCCTTGAAATTTAATAATAATAAAAATATTTAATAAGAAGCAATTGAAAGCATTTATAGCCAAAGACGTGGTTGGGTGAAAGGTGAAACAGATATGACAGCTAGTGTGCAATTAACAGATCAAGAACTTAAATACCCTTTTGTATTGTGTGTTGAGAGGAACACCACAAAATTTTCCAAGGAACAGAAAGCAACCTGTAGGAAGAGGGTTAGATTGAATGGAAGGGTTTTGTATTCCCAGGCCTGTTTGTCTTCATATGTAACATTGTGTAAGTCTTTTATTTTTCCTGATCTCTTATTTTCTAAGCATATTTTTTCCTATCCACAGGGCAATTTTGAGGATAAATTCCACTAATGCTTAGGCATTTGAAAATTCAAATGTAGTCATACATCTAAGTCCTTAGTTATCTATTAGCTCAGCAGGAAATTAGATTTGGGAGATGGTTTTGTCTCTATCTCAAACCCTATAATTTGGTAAAAATAATGAAACCCTAGGACTTGTGTGGCTGCCTAAATTGGAGAATTACATTATCATCAACTCATTTTCAGTGACAGAGTTGATGTTCAGCAGACTGGCTACTAAAAAACTGTTTTGAGGACTATAAAAACACTCACTGAGCAAAAAGAAGAGACTGCTTTTGTGCTATCTTAATGAAATATTTTGAGACAATAGATTTACTGTTCTATCTATGGAATAGCTTTGATATTCAAATTCCCTTCTTCCTGCATCTTGACTCTTACATCCAAATACACACCAATTTTCCCATATGTCAGTCTGACATTAAACGTAATGAATACTTTTACTTTTTTACTGTGTTATTCTTTTTAAATACCTGATTGAAATACTTTAGTATAAGGGATTTTAAGAAATATTAATACCAGTTTTTATGGATTCTTAAATTCCATTATTATTTTTCAAATTAGGATCAAATTCCTATGTAAAAATGTAAAAGGCAATCTTTTTAATAGGCATATATTTCATTAATTTTCTCACACATATTGCAAGTGGTATAAATAAAAAAGTGAACTTATCCTTTCTAGAGTGCTTAAAAATATAAAAAAATGAAAAATCTCATAATTTTGGTTACAGCAGTTAATTTTGACCATTACGTACCAGGACCCTTACTTAGTCATATTCAAATAGTTTTCAAAATCCAAATAGAAAATTAATTGTAGTCTATTGATATGTAGAATTAAAGGATTATTTCTTGCAGAGTCTTTGGAGAAATATTGTCATTTTCCAGAGTATTCCAGAATTAATCCAGAACAGATGGCTGGTAGTTATAAAGCAAAACTCTAATGGATCAGTGCAATAAAAGCCCTGTGCACCTCAAAGTTAAGGACTACAACGTTGCCATTTAGGTATAAATTGAAAATACACAGTCCCTCAGCTCACATTTAAACTCCTAACTTCACATTCTATTGATGTCCTGGTTTAACCTTAAACCACAACAGCTGAATACAAAAATAAAGATGACTTAGAAAATAAAAATCTGAAGATTTTGTTGGAGCTGGGCCTTTCAGCTGAGAGCTTTTCTGCATGGAGCTGAGAAAGAGCTACACCACGTCAATAGTCCAGGACAGTGGCAGATCACAGCATGGTCTGGATTCAGGATATATTTGGTAAACTTGCTTTTGCATAGGTGTTTTTCATCCAACAATGATCCTTTTGTAAGGATAGCGAAGACAGTCAGGTGTGCAGCCACACCCCCAGCCTCCTCCTGAGGTACAAGAGTTTGTTGACAACCAGAAAGATGACAAGCACCCCTGAACACTTCTCCCACATATGGGCTTGGCCAGAAGCATCTCCAAATGGAATTCAAAACAAGGACCTGTCTGATGTATACCTGCCTGACAGTGTAGGGGTACAGTCACCTTTAGCTGATGAAAAGGAAAACCCAAGTTGCATCCGAAGACATGCAGAAAGATACCTCTGTATATTTGGAACACATAACTCCGACTATCTTCACGTGGGTATAAACTTCCTTCACTGAAGAGGGTTCATTTTGCTTGTTTGTATTTTTGCTATCAATGCATTTCCTGTCCAAGATGCTAGAAACCAAAGATTGCTTACACCAGAAAGGATTCAAACTGGTATCTACAGCTTTATAAGACTATCCAGACGACCGACTCTGTAAGATGTGGTTCAATGCTTGGGAAGGTTTCATTTTATCCTAGAAAAAGAACCCATGAGCAGATAAAACTCTATAGCCAAATAAAGCACTAAGGTGACGGAGAAATGCTCCCACCTTTCTTCTAATTTATGTTTTTTCTGAAAGTTGTTTCACACCAGTAATGTGAACAGACTTTGTAAAGCAACAGAAACACATATCTTCTCTCTTAGCCAAATGCTTTACATATTTGTATATTGAATAATGCTCCTTAACACTACTTCTCTCTGTCCAGCTTCAAGACAGTTGCTTTCCATTTTGCTTTCTTTTTCAGCCCCAAGAAGATACATAGAAAAAAGATCTCTAATGTAGCCTGATGTCTAGAGAACTCTTCTGGGAGGAACAGGAATGAATTCTCAGATGAAAGGTTCTCCAAGGTTTTAATAATGCTAGGTTTTATAATGCAATGGAGAATGTGCGTACTCTGGTCCTTTCCAACCCTAGCCATTCTATGATTCTTCCAAGAATGTTTTGAAAGAAAACAGAGACAAACTGTGTATTTTGAAAAGAGCATGGTCTAGGGCTGTGTTAGCTAGTGCCCAAAATGGGTGTTAGGTGGCTTTTAACTGTGTATAATCATTAGGCAGTTGCAGAGCTATTGAGCTCTGTAAAATATTCCAGAAGTACAATTTCTTTGAAAATTCAAACTCAGAAGCTATAGCACCTGAAGACTTTAGGTGTCTCCAAGACAGTCAAAAAGGAGCTATAATACCTATGTTCTGGATAAAGGCAACTAAATAATTCCTGAATCCTACATTTGGTGTTTAAGATATGTTCTGAGCCTAACACTATCCATACAGTTAAATCACTACATATTTAAAATCACTCCCTAATGTGTAGTAAGGAAGACTGTTCTTCTATAAGTAGTCTCTGATACATGAGACCCTGTTGTTTCTCCAAAAGTCCTCTCTTGGTAGAAAAGACCTGAACAAATTTGGCATGTTAAACCATGTACGAATAAAATAGTGGACTGATATTTCAGAGATATGTCCTTCTGCTTGATTTGTTAATAACTTCCTGAATGACTTTGGACAATCAACCTATATTTGGATTTTCTATTTACATTAACATTAAACTCATTTTGGTGCAACTCCATTGTTTCTAATTACTACTATTTCCTAGATAATAAAGCGTCACAGATGCCACCCTACAAATTTAATAAATCATGTAAGATGTAATCTGTACCAAAACAGTACATCTGCTATGATTCCACAATAGTCTGGACTGCTTTGGAATTAGAAACAGATGTTGCGTTACATTAGAAAGGAAAATCTGGCTAGTAGGGAGTGGAGTAGAAAAAAATTAGGATTCTTTACCATTACCATCTGCTTTTTAAAACAAAGTATATTGGTTTGACCCTTAAAGATATCTCTCTTTGAAATACTTTAAATTGATAGAATTTACACTTCTAACTCTCAAACAACTTGAGGCATAGGTTAGTACTTTCAGTCTGGTATTTTAGTTTAAATAAGTAGACACTCTTTAATGAGTTTCTGCAAATTATGACACCGGGAAGAGACTTCAAATGAGTTATCCATAGTAGCTCATTCTCCTAAGTCATGGTAGAACTGATGGAAATATTACTTTGTGGTCCCAGGACTGGCTGTGAAAATTTCAAATAAGTTTACTCCAGTCAGATTCCTTGCACTGATCCTTCTGTGAGAAATAATTAGTAAGCATCGTCTAATACTTATTCAGATTCTTTCTCCCATGACAGGGCAAAACTCCCTTTCTTCTCTTTCAACAGATGATAGCAACTTGTGACATAAGATTTCTTCCTTGTAAAATTGTATTATTTGCATTTTGGGTTTTTTTACAATTTATTTTATAGGGTATTCACATTCTTTCATTGCTTTGCTCTCTTATCACACTTTCATGATCAAGTTTTTAAGTATCTTAGGAAGATTGCTGCTCTTCTTTTGATACTTCACAGATTTCTATTCTCTTTTAAATGCAGCAGCTCAAAATGTGGGTGTTATTTCAAGTAAAGCCACCAAGTACAGCAGCACTATTCTACAGGCACTCCTATCAAGCTTGATTTACTGCAATAATCCTATTGATACAAGCCAATATAGGAACTACCTTTTTTATGGCTGCTGAATTATAAACATTTTTGCTTTAACATTTGCACACTCCTTGATGAACCCAATTTGACTGTGTTCTTGAATCTGATTACTCTCTCACTGTAAACTAATTTCCATTTGTTTTTACTGAATATCCTCATTGATTTTAAACACTTGCTTCAGTTTAAGAAGAGTATTCCATGTTTTAATCCTAACCTCAAAAATAATTTAGGTCCATTTCAATGTTAAGTTCCACGTATAAAGTTACATAAGCTTTACAGCACCCTCCTAGTCTTCAATGAAAATTTGTTGCATGTTGGAGTTAGAACTATTTTGCAGGGCCCTAAAATTTGCCATTGAAATGTTAGAATTACTTTACTTGATTTCTTAGAAAAGTCCATGCCTACATTATAGGAATTCCATCTAATTCCTGTACGCTTCCATAGCCATATGAAATTTTCAGCTTTTCCCTAGGAGGCGTCTTCAGGATCAAAGTAGTCAGTTAAGCTGAAGTTCAATGATGATGTTTCCTTCCTGTCAAATATGTAAGAAAGAAAGAGACATTCTAACTGCATAACATATAATGAGCAGCCAGTAGCACTCTCCTATTCACGCAAAGTCTCTGCCAGTCTTTTTCAAATGTCAGTGCAAAACTGATAGACATTTATCCCTCCCATCATCTTGAATTAACATCTCAAAATGCACATGCTGTACTAATATCTTCTGCATTACTACTTCTTTCCTCATAGTGCACTAAGGAGCTCATTCAGTTTCTTGTTCCCTGCAGTACTCTATTTTTCCCCCACTCAAAGACAAAATTGTCTCTGCCTCTGAAAATTTTGTCTGCCTGAAAAACGTTCATGTTCTTCTCATTGCTTCTACCTTCTTAATAGTCAATCCAAATAAAGAAAAGGGCCTTATGCTAGATTCTTCTTTTTTCTTTCCCCAAAAATTACTTCTGAAACCTATTTAGACAGCAAAGAATTTCTAGCTACATGTTTGTTTCATGAGTGTATTTTTCCTCTTACCTATGCTAATATACAGACTGAGATCCAGTACCAACCTTCCAAAGATCATGTCCTACTCAATCATCTTTTGAACTCTAGTTTTACTATGAGTCTTCTCAGGGAGTGTTGATTAAATATTAAATATTTCTGAAGTCAGAAACATTAAGGGTTGCAGGGGCAGGCTCTATTGACAATAAATTTTGATTTGCTCTTGGCCTCTGCAGGCCATCTGACCAATTATTGTAGAATGTTACTGGATCTATTAAGGCACGGAGAAGCAAAGCACTTACTTCTTTTCCCAGCTACCAGTAACAAAAGGAAAAAAACAAACAAAAATATGCCCCCCAAAAAAGAAAGAAGGAAGAAAGGAAGATAAACAACATGAGCTGTCCCGTTTATCTGGAAGTGGTAAAAGCAGAGCCTTTCCTCCCTGATGAATGAGACAGTGAGCAGGCTGAGTAATTTGCTTAATGAAGGACTGAAGTATATTACTGCTCACAAAAAGCAAAGAGAAAACTGAATCACAATTTGTTTGTTGATCAGCCCCACCAGTAACACTTTGCCCAAAATGAATTGTATTTCTGAAGCATATCCCTTCAGAAAGATTCCAAACATGACCATCACAAGTCAAGTCCACAAGCATTTCCCAGAGGTAACAAGGAAATTTAGTGATGGGTACAATGTCAGATATAGGACGTCCAAGGCAAGCATAAGATTCTCCAAAGAACAAAGGAATTGCCAGAGCAGAACAGAAGAATGATCTGGTTTTGTCCATATTGTCAATCTGCAGAAAAAGCAATACTATGGAATAACAGGAAGAAACCACACACAGAAAAATCACCTAATAATATGACAGTGGATGGTTGTCTTGTTTCTTCAAGCACAAAATTTTATATTTCAGAATTTTTTTCCCATGAATTTCAGAAAATATGTTCCCCTAATTGTGGAACCAGCTGTTGATTAGAAAATACGGTATAATTTTATAAGACTATAAGAATGTGTAAGATTAAAATTATTATGGCTTACATTTATTCAGATGCAGCTCTGAAGATGGAATTTTAAATTATCTTTAATATTGAGCAGTGCCTTAAAATAGTTACTATATAGTGACAGGAAGATGCCAACAACGGGTATCTACTTATTGAATGTTCTCTGAAGACAGAACATGTTAAAAAGTAAAAAAAGACAACATTAAATTGAATTCAGATGTTGTCAATTTAGCACTGCTTGTGCAGTTGAATTCCAGATGCCAATGTTAGAACAGTACTATTTATTAAATAATAGACTTTTTTTTTCCCTTGACGATACTGCCTAAAAATAATGACATACCAAAAGGTCTTTTACAAAGAAATGCATTGAAATTCACAACTTTCATGCCGACTTTCAGTCTAAAAGCAATCACTGATGCATGGCTCAATAGCTCAACTCAAACTTTCATATTTGAAGTCAAAGTTAATTGGACCTTACTTTTAAACAAGTGGCAAGATGTCCATTCTGTATATAAGGGCATGAGGATTTAGTTCCCAGTGACATTTTGCTGATATAAAGATATTGCAATACTAAACCTAATTATATTAAATGCAGGGGAAAATTCAGCTGTAAATGTTATAGCACAAATTGTACCTTGACATGTACCTGCGGTGACCCTACCAAAGTCAAAGCACAGAGATTTCCCAGCAAAGTTTGGCCTTATGAATAAAATCTCATATAAGGTGACACACAGCTGTTTTTATCATAATTAGGAATATGAAATATGGGAAAAGCACTTTTCATTCTTTGCAGAGAACTTTGACATGTTCTAGTCCTTTTTGTTTCCAGTGATTCTCTTGAAATCCTAGTCAAAATCAGTTGGGCTTTTGCCCAATAAATAACATACTCATGATTCATGGAGTGCATATCAGATCAAAATTGCACTGTAAAGAAGAGTACCATGTCTTTGAAACCAATGGGACCCTTCCTGGTAAATTATTCTTCATCTAACACATTCTATCATTTTATAGAATTTTTAACTGGATTGAGATATTAATGGTAGAAAGAATGATACTCAGCTATTCAGGTCTGAGTAAGAAGTGATTGAGAATATTGACTTATTTTTCTTCTCTAGGTTCTTGCCTGCTGTAGAAAGATTTGAACCTCACACTACAAAAATAGCACTTCTGCTGCTACTGTCAGTGCTAGAAAAGATATTCTGAAGTGAGCTGTGGCCTCATGCTTTCTTGAATTCTCAGCAAGATCACCATCACTGTCTGATAAAACTCAACTTGACAGATAGATCTAAGCTTTGACAGGCTATGTATCCGTTCTGTTCCTGTCTACCTTGTGGTACCCTTTCCAGACTTCGTCAAGTTTCTCTGGTGCCTGTTCTCCTTGGAGATACAGTGAAGGTGCCTAAACTTGAGAGAGCATATCCTCCCAGGTCTTTTCAGTCCACGTGTGAAGGCAGAACAGGAAGCAAGGCTTGGTAAAAGGGCTGAGTCATGCCACTGCCTAAGTTGTGCCTGTTGATTTTAACTGACTTCTTGGCCTTGCTGGTAACGGCAGCTTCTCAGCACGTAAAACACTCCCAAATCACCTGTAAAAAATGTCTTGAACCCACCCCAGATTTTAGTGTGTTCTCTCCTCAGTGACCCCTAGAAAATAAATGCCATTGCTGGTTTCTCTATTGTCTGGTAACTATTGTTTTATACCATCTGCTACATCAACCTTTACTTGCAATTTCTGTGTAAGAGCAAAAAGAAAGCATCATGTAATAAGTATTTTTGTAAAGTACTTTTCTGTGCTACTGCTCTAATTTGTAGGGTCTGACTGTGCAACCTGTTACTCATTTATAGAGTATTCATTTAGACCCAGCAGAGGAGCTTGCGTGAAGCAGTGTTCGCAAGGATGACTAACAATCAGGTTCACAAACTGAAACTCCTTTTGTATTGACATTCCCAGAAGCAAACCAGAAGGGTCTTGAACCACATGGAGTACAGAATTTCACACAGAAAAATGGCATCACACCCATAACCTCTGCTTGAGCTGAAGCAATTTGCCCAGCATCACATCCTAAAGCATGTTGAAGCAGCTGATAATACACTAGCATGGCCAATGCCATAAAGGAGATGTTTAGCGTCCTTTAGCCTTCGTAATGGCACTGAAGGTTAATCCTACTATATTAATAGTGGGAAAGAAGGGAGAACCAGGTGAAATTTGGCAGGGACATGTATAGAATAATTAGCAGAGGTCTGAGCTGAAGAGAGTCCCTACTGTTTCTCTGTTAAGTATTTATTACTTGCATCGCAGATAGTGCTGTGAATCTTACCTTTAACCACTAATATTTGCCTGGAGACAAAGTGCTTCAAACCTGATGGCAGACATTATGAAATGAACAGCGAACCAGTGTCCTAATAATTATTTGCTCATGGACTAGCTGCCTGGCTTTTCAGTAGTAGGCAATCACAGCATGGTACAACTAAATGATTATATGTTAACGAATACAATAATCTAAGATTAGGCATGAGATGGAGAAAAGTGTTCAAGCAGGCTGAAAATCTGTTTAACTGAATGAACCATTTAACACCTCTGCTGATGGGTTGTTTTTCTGTTACCAGTTGTATGCCTGAAGGATATATTTATCTGTTTTCTTATTTTAAGGATATGCTGTAGCGCTCATCTTAATATCTTTAAATGGCCTCATGCAAATATACATGAGTTTCAGATGATCGAGATGTTATGAGAAAATAATAAAGGTATGGCATTTTTATATCACTGCCTGTGGATTTATGTACATAGTTCCATTTGACCTACAGGCAGAGAGGAATTAAAACAATATTTTTTTTACTTTGGTATTTAGAAATTATATGAGAACTGGGGATCTGACAGTCCCTCTCTTGGACTAGACATAAGCTACTGAACTGCATTTCATTTCTAACACGTAACAGACCTAAATAATTCACCACCCCACCCCCCCCCCAAATGAATCATCAGGAATACTTAACAGGTAAAACCTTAAGATAGGAAAAGCAACTATCCTGATATAGCAATTTACTATGCTGATACAATCTATTTGGACCATCTTTTCTGCTACACTCTCTATTTTAAGCATTTAAAGATGGACCTTTTAAAACAAAGCTGGTAAGTCAGTCGGAACTTTGTTGGACAAAGTAAGTCAGATTAGATCTTTCAGCAACACTATATATCTGCTCTATCTTTTAAAGTCTGTTGATTAAGGTATATATGGTAGTTCTTACTGAGAAGTTGTTCTCTTACTGAGAACATTGTTAATTCCTTTCAAGTCTTTAATTCTTTGCAAACCTTGTTATTTTCATCCTATATTGTTCCTTCACTTTTGTCTCTCAAAATCTCTTAAATATGTTAGGGGCCATATAATTAGTCTGTTCCACGTTAACACCTGCCAAAATAATGTGTGGCATATGGCCTAGTAGCTTATGAACACACAAATACATTTAGCACTGCATGAAATATTAATTTTAAATTCCTATATAAATTAGTGGCAAGGGGATGTGATTTTCCAGATCACATATGCATCTCCAGTAACAAACTGAAGTTTAAGGCCAAGGAAGTATCTGGTGTAGCAGAAAACCATCTTGATCACTTTGTCTGTATCTGCTGATAATTTCTTAAGAAGCTCACTAATGTAGGTAACTTTTTCTATGTATAATTAAAAAAAAACACCAACAAAACAATAAGCTGGCATCATGTTAAAACATGTTAGTGATAATAATTTTTTCAACCAGTTTTCATTATTACACGATGCATGATAAATTTGCTGTGTGAAATAACAGTGTCTAGCTAGTATGTGGCCTTGTCTAACACAGTCACATTTAATCCAAAAGTTCCTGTTAGTGAAGGGAAATGAAAACGAGAGGCATGTGTTCTTTCTGTCCCAACTGCTTTTCTAGGACATTTGAAAGAACTTCATGCAGTCATCGTTTCCCTTCTAAATTCCTTCAGGTCATCCTTATTATGCAAATCATTAATATTACATGAACATTTGGTCCCAGGACAAATTCTTTCGTGTTTTGAAAAAAACATGGCAAAATGATATTACACATTTTGTTTTCTTTTTACTTCTAAAATACTCACATTGAAAACACAGTTAATTCTTTGCTGAAGTTGGACAATTTCAATATGACTCAGACAAGTAGACATCATCCCTTTAACAAGCTAAAATACCACTGGCCTGTTTGTCAGTGATATGATGCTTCACTACCTTGTCTTTGTTTGTCACCTTTGAGAAAAAGAACCCAACTTCTTATTTAGACATTAATTTGAATCTCTCGAGTTAGAAACGCTGCTGTGTTCACACTCTCCTTTCAAGATGGATTTTATAACCTGTACTCACCTCTGCCAGGGCAATCACACAAGGTTTGGATGAAAGGCTGACCCAGGACTCAGGCTGCTTCTCATTTTCTGGGCTGGGTTTCAAATCCTCTGAAGAAGTTACCTCACCACAGGTAGGAGATGAGAAATCGGAAGGGTTGTTACACACTGTCAATATTGATGGAAGGCTGGTAGAAAGCTATTGGGCACAGCAGGGCATAATGAGAAATTCATTCTCAGCTCTGTGATCTTTTCATGCAGGCCACAGAGCTGCTGCAACCTCGCAGGCAGGGTTGTGTTTTTGAGATGTCCTTTCTCTGGTTTTGAAACAAAAAAGCCAAGACGCATATTTTTGTTTGTTTGTTTGTTTGTTTTTCCCTGAGTCATGCAGTGGCACATCATTACATGAAGAATACAGCATTAAAAAGGAAAGCATAAGAAGACTCCTACCCCTGCAGTCCTTCCAGCTTCCACCCAATTATTTTTTCAGGTTTTTTCTTTTCAACATTCTCAGTAGTATTATTTTCTGTTGTTTCCTCCTTTCCTACCTAGGTGTTATTCCACTGCAAAGATCTCGGTTTATCTGACACTTTTGCCGTAATGTTCTCGTTTTTACTTTGGGTTTCTGTCTTTTGTGTTTCTTTAACGCTCAGCTTCACAAATTTTATTTCCCCCCTCAAATGTAGGCTTTAGCTGAAGCTAAGACCACTGCAGTCCCCCAAGCCTACATACATTCTGCTATTTGCCCAGCAGGTCACCTTTTGTTGTTAGCTTGAATACATCCATTAGGACTGTGTTAAAGACTGAATTTGTGCCACTCAGCTGGCAGGAGACGACAGCCCTGTAGGCACAGGAGCAAATGTGTTAATTGGCAAAATGTAGAAAGTTCATGGCCAGCAGAATAGAGACTGAGGTTTTCAAGGGAACATGACAAATTTGATAGTGAATTCTTTTAAATTGAGAAATCAATTTTTTCTTGGTTTAGCGGCAGATGCTTTACATTTCTTTTACCCAGATATTATCCAGATATTTCATTGAAAAAGATGTATTTCAAAGATCAACTGGGCATTTTCACCCATCCACTGCCCTGGAAAAAAGAATACTGGCAAACCTCTCCATCTTCCTTGCTCTTAATTATACCATATTTTGAGTTTCTGAAGAACATTTACTGAAATACATTTTGCTAATGCTAATCAGTAGGCATGCAGTTCCTTACTTCCTGCTGTGGCACGAAAATCTCATAACAGGACCAGCCAATCTCATTTTAGTACCAACCAGTCCCAACACAGCATTGAAGTCAGGGCCATAAACTTGCTCGGGCTGTCTGGTATAGTTGACAGCCAAAGTAGTCAGTGGTTCCCTGGAAAAAGTTTGCTCATTGCATAGACCTCGACTCAGACAAAATCTGTCCATTTTACAAGTGTTTCCAGGGCTCTTTGACCACTCCCATAGTGCAAACCTTTATTATTAATTACTCCGATGTGCATTTTGCTCTTTCTTTTGTCATTTCTCTCTCATTAGCAGTCTTGTTTCTCTAGGCCTTTGAAGGAAACAATATAGTTCACATTCAGCCTCAGTTTTAAAGCAATACAACTATGGATAGCTGCTTAAGAAGCTTTCTAAAGCAGCTTTCAGGAGTACTGGGAATATCAGCCTGAATTGTGGCTGATAGCAGAGGAGAAGAGAGAGAGTTTTCCTGGATTTATAACTTCTCCATTGAGGTTGTTTTCACTTAAAAAAACCCCAACAAAACCAACCAACACTTATTGACATGAAACCGCTTTCATAATTATAAGAAAAATAAAGAATACTGACTGACTTTGAATTAAGATGCAACTTCAAAGGCACAAGGAACTTCTTATGGCGTTGAAATGTCATTTTCCTTATGCTATAGGATCAGTTGTCTCCTGCACTGCAGTCGACTGCCATTCTTATACCCCCAAAGGTATACTAATCAATTCTTAAACAGTCTTGCTTCATCCATGTTTTAGATGTCTGAACTACTGAGTGATCTTTGTAGCAGACACATCTGAAAAATACTTATGCATAATTTACAATATAATTCTTTACACTTATCTACCACTTTTCAGCTCCGGATTCCAAAGCTCTTTGCAAATATTAATTAATTTATCCTTCCAGCGCTGCTTGCAGATAGGGGATATTAGTATTCCTCAGGAGAGGCAGTGGTCAAAAAATTAAAAAAAATGGTAACTTCAAGCAAATCACTCTTGCCCTGTAACTCTGTTTCTTCATAGCCAAAATGAAGATAAAATAATTAAGCAATTTACAAAAATGTTACTAAGATTCCTTATTTTAGCTTATAAGAAAAGTCTGAATGTTTTTAGTGCAAAATATTATTGTTACATGGATAAGAAGACATAAACTTTTGAAGGCCCAAACTCTTGCATTCAGCTATGAGCCTAACACATACTGAGAAATGCTGGTCACTTTTGAGGGTCTTGACCAAGGACTCAACAGTAGAAAGGGGTGTATATCAATCACTCTCTGTCATGTGTTGTTTGCAGCAGGAATTTAAGGACCTTATTTTGTACTTTTATTTTTAAATATGAGTGCTTCAGCTTGCTCTTTGCCCCTTTTTCTTTTGTCCTTTAAGACTATTGCCTGTTTTGAAAACCAAAGTTCTGACATTAAAACTCTCAATTTTTTGAGCTCCTGAAAGCATTTTGACACTTAATCAAGTCTTGCTGCTCCTAGCTCCCTTTATTATGGTAATGTATTACACCAAATTAAAGATAGTAAGAAGAAAATAATCTGGATGATGTCTTAACATATTAAACTGAGGCCTGCCTTCACTGAAGCCCATAGCGACGCTCCCATTATTTGCTCAATGCCGATGTATTCTCAGCCACACATACAGCAAAGAAAAGCCAGCCACACAGCACTGAATATAATAAAATGTTAGTGGTATTAGAAACCTGAATTCCTCTGTGTTACAGTGTTACAATTTGATACATCATGCCTTGTTAAAATGGAGTTTCCTTGTCTATTTCTGTGTCACCTTTCATTGACTTGAATGAAAAAGTCATGACTTTTCATTTTAAAATGATCCTATTTTCACATTTCTCTTTCACAGGACTGGTAAATAAAGGAGAAATTTTTAACTTGAATAATTCTCCCTCCAGCAATGCTGTGTATCTGTAATAGCCCCAGAGGGCAATATTTATGCTAGTCCAGATGCACTAAACTTGGCTAAACTTGCTTCTAAACATTTGAGTTTTCAGCTCCAACTGAATGTTTGTCTTCAAAGGTACAGTCACTCTTTTTAAAAAAGTAAGTCAAGTAATGAATTTACCTCGTTACCTTATAGGGAAACAAATTAAGAAAACTATTTCTTAGCTTCTTTAGACTTTTTACTACTTAGGATTCATGTTACCTTGTACATTAACCAATGGCAGCTTTTGTACTCGTAACCTTAAATAATTCTGGCCTGTAATACAGAAGCTATGTTTAGCATGGTCTAACTTCATTGTAATGAAGGAAAGAAAGGGAAAACAAGCCAGAAGCCTGAGCTGTTTCTGGAGACAAACTTTCATTTATCATTAATGTGGAACAATTATAAAAATTATTATAATATTGAAATTATTTAAGATTTTTGAACCATCAGAATGGTAATAAATACAACTCAAAATAAATCTAAATATGGGACAACTCAGTATTCTGGCATTAAATCTTAGCAGTATTATATCTATTCTTCTTTAGAAGTATAAATTCTATTTGCACTTTGTATAGATCTATTTACACTCACATATAATAACATTTATTTTTTTAACAACAAACACTATTTCTGTGAGGTACATGATTTTGTGTTTCCTGACTTTTAGCATCTCACATAGTAGGAGGTCACCATTTACAGTTTTCCCCCAAGCACGTTACTTTTGATAGTTTCTATCTTCCTGCAAAGTAGGCTTCAAATCATATGATAAAAATGGTCATCTGGGGCCATCACCTTGTTTCTCGTACTCTTATTTCAGTAAGCCATGCAACTCTGTTATTTTTGATTGAGTATTTTACTGCACTCAAGGGGGACGACTTGCCACTCACGCAGGGATAGCAAGATCTCTACACCAGCTCACTCAGTTGCAGATAATCATACAGCTTCAGACTGCAAAGAGATATATTATGGACCTGGGACATACACCAGAATAGACAGCAATCTGGTTAATCTGCTATTGTTATCCAAGTTGGCTGGTTTGAAGCTGACTCAGGTTTGTACTCATGAGATACACAGTTTAAACTGCAGAAGTCCCTGGCTTCTTATGACGCAAAGGGTCTCAAACCTGAAGTAACAGAATTCTACATGTAGGTTGGACCCAGGGGGTAGATGTCTCTTTACACCAACTCTTTGGGGCTTTCTTGGCTCCCTGGGCTCTGCTGGAGCCCTTCACTGTTAATGGCTGTACCTCATAGAGACTTCCAGATAGCTTTGCCAGGCTATGGTCCTATGAGTGTTAGAACTGGATCTACCCCACACAACACAGCTTTGGTTTGGATCATGCAATGGCAAATGTCCTCTCCTTATGGGGTTTGTGCTGGCTATGCATTTTTATTCTGGTTTCATGCCAATTAGGGAAAAAGAGAAAAAGCCTGATCTGGCATAAACTTAGAGAGGTACAGACAGATAATGCGCGATCTGGCAGACAGCCTGGCAATATGAAGTAACCTTATTAATATTTTAAAATAAATTTGACTCAGCAAAGTAAGCATATACCACATCAGTGCCTTTTGTCCTATGCCTGACATGGTTGTGATTCTGCAAGAGAATGGATATGTCATTATGGTGGATATAAAGGACACCAAGGACCATATGCATATAGTTCAGAAATACATCAGAAGTTCTAATTTGTCTATAACTAATTTTCCCAAGCCTGTCACTAATGTGTCTTTCTAGGGTGCAGAATCACAAGGTGTCTTTGCAGAGACTTTCATGAACACACACAGGGATTGCTGAAATCAGTATGATTTTTTTGTCTCCTAGTTGTACCAAATCAAAGTTTCCATTGTTTTCCTTTTAATTACTGCAGTACAATTAGTGAACATTATTTTTAAAGTCCTAATCTCCTCTAAAGTGCAAGTTTCTTCCTGCAAGGACTAAACTTGTTACTAATACTACTGTTTCACATCGAGCGAGACACATGCACTTTTTTATTTGCTGTCTTTATCCTCAAATAACAAGCAGCAAGCTCACTGCCCTGGACTTCAAGAGAGCAGACTTTGGCCTCTTCAGGAACCTGCTTAGTAACATTCCATGGGATATAGCCCTAGAGGACAGGGGGGCCCAAGACTCTTCGTTAGTACTCAAAGATCTCCTACTACAAGCTCAGGAGTGCTGCATCCCAACTAGAAGGAAGTGCAGCAGGAGGGCCAGGAGACCTCCTTG